>PVJD01011530.1:0-45647 GCA_004026545.1 Mormoops blainvillei
ATAAAACACACACTGCTAGGTACTTACTTTATCAAATATACGTGGGAAACATACCTCCATACCTCCATACCAACACTCTTAGATTTATTTTATCTTTTTAATATTTAAATTATTACATTTATATTTCAATTATTTTCAAACTCAGTTAATATAAATAATTTTGTAGTAAACATATTTGCAAGTATGTCTATGAGCTATATGAATACAATTTATCTACTAGTGGTAAAAAATAAGTTTATTCAATGAATAATTATATGTTTAGTTAATTTTTACAAAATCACCATTGCACTATTTTAAAGGAAAAAAAACACTAAGTCTTAGTAAATATATGTAGTGTACCTAGGTTTCATTCCTTAGAAGTAGTTGAATGACGAGATACCTGACTCTAAGACTAAACCCTTAATTACTAGGTTATTAATACTCTGCTGTTAAAAAATGTGTTATTTATACAATTATATCTTTAACACTTCAGGTTTTAAATATTATCTAGTTTTGAATTAATGTTTATTTAACTTCTTCTTAGTAATTTGAAGATCTACCAAACTAGCTATAAAGAAGCTAGTAAACTAGCTATAAAGAAATTTTAAATTTATGTTAGATATTATTATATCATTCTCAAGCCTGAAGATCAAGATTCAGGGTTTTGCCTCTTGAATGCTGGCATCTTGATCATTAAAATTTATACGCTTATAAAAACAGACACACAGATCAATGGAACAGAATAGAGAGCCCAGAAGTAAGCCCGCAACTTTATAGTCAATTAATATTTGACAGAAGAAGCAAGTAGATACGATCTAAAAATAGTTTATTCAATAAATGTCATTGGGAAAATTGGACAGATACATGCAGAAAAATGAAACTAGACCACCTTCTTACACCACACACAAAAATAAATTCAAAGTGGATTAAAGACTTAAATATTTGACCTGAAACCATAAAATTCCTATAAGAAAGCATAGGCAGTAAAATCTTGGACATTGTTCATAGTAATATTTTTTTCTAATATATCTCCTCAGGCAAGGGAAACAAAAGAGAAAATAAAAAATGGGACTACATCAAACTAAAAACTTTTTGCATGGTGAAGGAAACCATCAACAGATTTAAAAGACTACCCACTAAATGGGAAAACATAGTCACTGATACATCTATAAGGGGTTAACATCCAAAATTTATAAAGAAATTATAAAACTCAACATCAATAAAAACACATACAATCCAATTAACAAATGGGGAAAGGAGCTTAATGGACACTTCTCCAGAGAGGACGTACAGCTTTCCAATAGACATATGAAAAAAGGCTCCATGTACCTAATCAGCAGAAAAATACAAATTAAAGCCACAATGAGGTATCACCTCACACAACAAAAAACAAGTGCTGGCAAGGAGGTGGAGAACAGGGACCACTTCTGCACTGTTGGTGGGGATGCAGATTGCTGCAGCCACTGTGGAAAGCAGAATGGTGATACCTCAAAACATTAAAAATAGAAATTCCTTTTGATCCAGTGATTCCATTTCTGGGAATTTATCTGAAGAAAACTGAAATACTAATTTGAAAGAACATAAGTATCCCTATATCGACTGCAGCATTATTTACAATAGCCAAGATGTGGAAGCAGCCCATGTCCATCAGTAGATGAGTGGATAAAACAACTATGGGACATTTACATGATGGAATACCACTCAGCCATAAAAAAAAAGAAAATTTTACCTTTTGCAACAGTATGGATAGACCTGGAGAACATTATGCTAAGTGAAATAAGCCAGTAAGAGAAAGACAAATACCATATGATTTCATTCATATGTGGAATCTAATGGACAAAGTGAACTAACAAGCAAAATAGAGACAAACTCATATAGAGAGAGGCTGACAACTCTGGGTGTCGGGTTAGGGGTTGGAAGGATGGAGGAAAAAAGAAAAAGGACTCATGGACATGAACGGCAGTGTGATGATTGCAGAGGGAGGGGGATATAAGGAGGATAAGTGATAATGGGGAGAAAAAGCCACTGAATTGTAAAACAAACAAACAAAATTTATACATTCCATCAGCACCCAAGGATTTCTCTTAATGGGTATCCGTTTATGAATCTGATACAGAGACATCAGTGCTGTGTTAGAAAGGTGGAATGTTTCACTTTGGCAAAGTACTGCATTTAGGCAATGAATTGATTTATTTCCATGTCACAGGTTTAATAGGTGGAAAATAGGAGATATATATACATATATAAACACACATATATATGTATGTGTATATACATATGAAATATTCACTATAAGTAATTCTAAATTTTATTCAGTAATATTTCATTTAACTAAAGCGTATGCCTTTATTTAATGAGTAATGAGTTGCAGACTTTCAACATTGTCATATATAAATATATATATATGTCTATCCTTTAATACAAAAAGTTTAGATTGATGTAATTAATAGCATATTCTGTGATTCCCTCACCCCTTAATACTCTCTTTGTATTCTCACAATTGATTTATCAATTTGTCTGTATGCATTAGAAAAGAACTTTTCACATCATGGGTCATTGCAGCTACCTTATTCCTGTGTGTGTTTATATCCTTTTTCTATTTAAACTGTGAAATTTGTCATTAAGCCAGAACCAACCTGTGAAATCTGCCATTCCCTGCCCGTAACTTATAGCAAAAGACTCCATGATCAATTAGAACTATACTTAAATATGCAATCAATAGGATAACTGGTCAAGCATAGATAAAGAATCTTAAAAAATATACTTAATTTCAATGTAATGCAGTTTCTTTAGGGTAAATCCACATCAATATGTGATTCCTATATTGATTGTGATTTAACTATTGAACAAAAAATAAAAATTTGTTACCATACCTCTATTTTTTTTACTTTCCCCTATATCATAGCTTTTATGTTTCAGTACATTCTCCTCATAACAAACCTATGATGTTACAAAGTTAAACTGAATAGAAAATTGTTTTTAAATTAGCATGAGTGATACTTTAATTTTTTCAAAATGATTAAAATTTGGCAACATGGTATTTAAATCATAAATCTGAGGACTTGTCCTATAAACCTAACAACATTCAACTAACTCATTTATTTTTCAGTCCTACAGTTAAATAACTGCTAAGTTATACACCAATGAAATAAAATGTAAAAGTGTTACAGTAATAGATCATTACAGTTTAAAGCTCCATTATTACTAATAGTATCAATAAACAGATTTAAACAT
The DNA here is from genome assembly GCA_004026545.1 of Mormoops blainvillei. Lineage (NCBI taxonomy): Eukaryota > Metazoa > Chordata > Mammalia > Chiroptera > Mormoopidae > Mormoops > Mormoops blainvillei. The sequence continues at coordinate 3,214 of PVJD01011530.1, forward strand.
GAAATGTGAATACCCTTTGGAATTCTTATTTTTAAAGAAATGGGGATAGAAATCCAGGCACTATAATTTGTTAAATATGTCAACTTTTTAAATATATGTAAATTCATGAAAAGAATAAAGTAGAGTGCTATCACCATGAGTTTAGTAATCACTAAACGTTAATTATTATTGTTATAATTATAATTTCCTGCAGCAAAGAAGATATATTTTCCCCAAACAACATACACTAAGGAATATTTTCAGTCAATTGACACCTTTATAAGTTCCTGAAATACAGTATGCAACTCAACCTTGATCTCTTTACTACATGTGTAAGGTTTTCTATGAGCATGTAGCTCCTAATCAGTGATCCAGTGGTCTACCCACCTTTCCTTTTTGTCCTGGTTAGCCCTGAATGACTAGGATGGAGGCCAATTTCTTCTCCCTGGAGAAGCTAATTTTGGGCATGTTAGCTTCAAACAAAGGTCCCCCTTCTGTACTTCAAACATTTGCCTGCAATCCCATCTTATCTTAGACAATGGGCAGCTTCATCCGAATTCAGCTGTCACATCTACCTGCTCCGAACTTAATGCCTGTGTCCCCTGAATAAACACATACCTCTTATCCTGAATCCAAGGCTCCAATTGGTGTTCTTCAGTGTAATTACCAAATCTCTCCATTCTCTAAGGAAGATAGCTAACTGGCCATGCAATCTATCTCATATTTTTTGTTCTTACTGCAATACCCTTTCCCCCTAGTGAGCTGATACTCTCATTTTCCAAGGCATACTTTAGGGATGACCAGTCAAAGGAAAGCTTTCTCAGCCTTTCGCTCTCTTACAGAATTGCTTTTGTCCTGGTTATTCAAGACCAAACTGCTGCTACATGCTTAGCAGTTTATTAGAGATAGTTTTTAGGTCTTTCTCTCCATTTGTTTTTAATGCATCTTGAGTCAGGGATGACCACATCTGTTTATATAATCCTTATTACATTCTACTATGATTCACTCAAATAATTCTTAATAAATTTAAAGCTTTTTCTTTGGTGTTGTGTTGAGGTCTGTTATTAATAAGGAATTGACAGTGTTCTGAAAGGTTGCAAAAATTTTTATAGGTAATGGAGACATATTACTCCTATGAGAATCATTGTCATCATTAGTGAGACAAAAGTATGTTTTCACTGAAAAAAAATTGTGTTGCTCATGACAAAGCAATGACCAAACATTCTAACATTTGACTAAAGCAAAGCATTTTTGCTATATTCAAATCAGGAAATACATGTTGATAAGCATTATGTATTACATTTCTCTTAATTCCCTAATATTATCTCTTTCGATTGCTTATAAACTTTCTCACCTGTCTTCCTTATATTCTATTAGATTTCCTATGCCAGTAAATGACCCTTCAGATTTACATGATCAACAGTATCTAATAATCCCAAAATGAATAATGGTTACAACCAATTTGTCTATACTCCTCTCCTGTTACACTCTGCTATCCAGAGAAATAAGTATATAATTATCTTTCAAGTTTTAACACTCATGAGAATGTGTGACACACATAAAAATAAAATAAGGCTCTATGAAATGACTCTACTGAAAACCAAACACAAACTTAGTTATACTCATTTTGAAAGTATTTTAAAACCATTATATTGGTATTTTTAATTTCTAACCTTAATAATAATAATTATAAATTTAAAAAATAATTTGAAGTACACTTAACATGTTCATTACTGGTTGCCATAACAAAGTGGTTAAGCGTACAATCAGTGGAGCAAGGTTATTTGAGTTTAATCTCAAATCTATTTCTTATTAGCTGTATGACCTTGATGATGATTCTTCAATATTCTTGTGTCTTAGTTTTCATCATATAGCACATGATTTAATCAATTAATACATATAAAGCCATTGTAAGAGTGCTTGGTATATTGTAAGTACTCAAAGTAGTTGTCTCATTAACCTGTATACTTTTAATCAACTCTCTTTAGTAGTATAAACTCTTTAATATAAACTATTCTATGACACCATTGATTGCTTTAAAGGTTAATTTTTAAACATTAAACTGTCAAAAATAACATTTTGTTATTTATATATAAGCATAAGTATTGAGATATATTTATTTTTAATTCAAGTAACTATATAATAGGAGCCACTTTCACTTTCGTAATAAAAGATCTTCTACAAAAAGATTGTTTAAGATAGCTGATATTTGGTCTTTTAAGGTCCAGGCATTTATATTAGAGAAACACACAGGTATCTACAAAGGAGATGGATCAATTCAGTCCATTAGAAAGCCCTGCTTTGAGGTCTGCTTAAAACTATCAGTTTCTAAATGATATATACATATCATCTCTATCACAGTGGAAGGATTAAATCATGTGTTTGTGATTAGACATATCTTGTAGATACATGGCAAACATTATTCAGCTAATGTATGTGGTTCTGTTCTGGAACTTCTTATATACACTAGTCTTTTGTAATTCAAAAAAAAATGCATCTCTTCTTTTTCTGTGATTGCTGCTTATATCCTTTTAATTATCCTTCTGAAAAATAAAACTCTGTTACATTTATTATCCTTTAAAATTAAAACACACTATTTTTATCCACTTAGAACCTCAGTTTGTACATGCACTGCTCACTAAAAATCAAAAACAAAACAATAAAGCAATGTTTTGAATGTGTAGACAAAACTCCAAGTTGACTTGATTATAAAATTTGTTTATATGTCCTCCTGTCCTTTTTTCAAAACAAGTTATTTTAACTTTATAAGCAATTGGATAAAAAATGTTAGTATTCAAATTCTGGGCTTTAAATACCAAAGGCTTTTTTTACTTAATCAGTTGACACTTAGTTTTGAGAGCCTACCCTGTACTCATTCTGTGCCAAGTTTGTTGGAATTGAGAATCTTTACTGGTAATTCTACAATGTCAGATAAAGCTATAAATGAACTGGTTTGTTTACAGATTAACAAAACTTTAACTTTGAGTTTTCAGCACATTGAGCACACTGGTAACAATAGATAGGAACTCTGAGAATAGGGAATTATTTTTTGTTTGGTAATTGTATCTCAAGAAAGAAAGATCCTGAGAACACAGTGTGCAAAGGTTTTGCTCTTTTTTAAATGTGAACATTTTGCCACTACTCTGAAATTTTTGGAAATGATTATACATTACTGATTATACTTGATAGAGGATCTTTCTATCTTAATCGATTCTATTCCCTGTTTCTTACAATCTGTTAATATTTCAAATAAGGAACAAAACTGGGAGCTTTCATTTTTTTATATATATATTTAGTAGAAGAAATATTGATAGACTATTTATAATTCTAGCCATTACAAGCAACATATTTATCCAGGACTATCTATTAGATTTTCCACTATATACTCTACTATTTATTTTTAAATTATATAAAATACTAGTTTATTTAATTATTAATAGGAAGAGTATTTTGGTAGTTTTTAAAGGATATTTATTATTTTCCATTTTGCAGAGATGTTTTAGGTATGTAAACTTAACCCAAAATGCTGAGCTATTGCCTCAATTTATCATGTACCAATTTTCCTGCTTTAAGAATGAAGTATGACCATTTAACTAAAGAAGTTAAATATAATAATTTTTTTATTTAGCAAACATTCATTAGTATTTGTTGAGCACTTATATGGACTAGCGGGATACGTGTCCTTTCTTCAGTGTCTCTCAGCCTACAGAGAGTTGGTATATTATGAAACAAATGTTAGGGAGTCATTCATTACACTAATGCAAATCTAGAGCAATTGCTGTATCTGGTATGCCAGGAATAGGACTTCTCACATAAATTTGTGACAAACTGAGCATTGTGCTAGAGTGGAGATGGAAAGTAGAGGCTGAGAGGGAGCCAACTATGAAAACATGGGGGGGATTTGGGAACACATTGTCAGTGAAAGCAACATAGATTAATCTATAAGGTATTATACTAGGTGAAATAAATCAACCAGAAACACAAATATGGTATGATTTATGTGTAGAGTCTAAAAAACAAAACAAAACAAACAAACAAACAAAATAAAACAGAAACAGACTCATATATACAGGAAAAAAACAGGTGGTTACCAGAGATGGGAGGAGTAGGGAGACAGGAAAAATAAGTAAAAATGAGTAAGAGGTACAAACTTCCAGTTTTAAGTCATGGGGATGTAAAGTACAGCATAGGAAATATAGTCAATAATACTGTAATATCATTGTATGTCGGCAGATACTAACTAGACTTAATGTTGTGATCATTTTGAAATATATATAAATATCAAATTACTATGATGGATACCTGAAATTAATAGAATATTGTATGGCAATTATACTTCAGCAAAAAAATAAAATAAGGATATAAATATTTTAAATCATAATTTAGATAAGTAGTTATGAAAACATTATGTTGATTTAACTTCAGTTTTACTTATTTTAAAACTTAGGCATGCTGAGAAAAGTTAAAGCAAACCAAGAAAGTTTTTAACTATATGAATCTCTTGATATTTTTCCCTCTCATTTGGGGCTTTTTTGTTTACTAGATTATTACTTATCCTCAAGTAACTTCAAATTAAATTTAACTACTAACAAAACAATAGGACAAGAGAAACCTTTGCAATAAGATATAACTTCAGTTCTCCTAAAGAGTTTCTACGGTATATAATTAGTTTGATCAACATAAAAAATTCCTCGAAGACTCTTGAATAAAAACCTACTACTGACTCACCTTTACTTTTTAAGCTGACATAGCTGGTACGTTTGGGTTCTTTATCCCAGGTATTTTCCAATGTCATTCATTTGTGTCTGCCCGGAATGAACAAAATTCAGCTATTCTAATTGCCTTATTTATCACCACTGAAGTTCTAAAAGCGAGTCAATATTGTTCCCTTTTTAAAAAGATTTTATTTATTTATTTTTAGAGAGAGGGGAAGGGAGGGAGGAAGATGGAGAGAAACATCAATGTGTGGTTACCTCACATGCATCCCCTACTGGGACCTGGCTCGCAAGCTAGGCATGTGTCCTGACTGGGAATCAAACCGCAACTCTTTGGTTCGCATGTCAGCACTCCATCCACTGAACTACACCAGCCAGGGCCTGTCAGTATTGTTCTTGACATGCCCTACAAAATTTAAATAAAAAACATGCAAACAAAACCAAGCCTTTTACATCCTAGTTATTCAGTTTAATAAGACCACATTTAGAAATTTGGAGCTCACAGAGTGATGATTCATACTAAATATGCTGAACATTGACTTAATTAATAGGTGGCCCTACTCAAGAGAATGTCCTTTCAAAAGATCTGAGATATGTATTGAAAACGCAGTATTTTGCAACACAAGCATACCCTTTTAAAAAGTGTAAATATTACTTTTAAAGTAAGTTTTTTTCAGACATTTGGTGCCAAAGAGAAACTGTGAACTTAAATTAATCAGTTAATATAGAAATAGACTCATTATATGTCACATAGTTTAAAAATAGAATAGAAATTTATAATATTAGGTAGTTTTAGGCAACTTTACATGTAATGGCTAGGACAGTAACTCTATTATGTGTCATTTTAACTATTTAATTATGAGTTTATGAATTAAGAGATGATTGGTTTCAAATAAATTTATAGCTTTGTGAATGTTGTTAATTTTTAAAAGTTTTAATTATCTAAGGATCTCTCCTTAACCTTTCACCACTTTTTGACTTCACTATGACACTTGCTTAACCTAGTTTCTAGCTAACTAGTTAACCTAGTTTCTACTTCCCACACCCCCAGGCATCAAAATCGTCATTTTCCAGGATCTCCATGAACACACAAGAATCACTTAGCTTATTATATAACCCCATCATTATAAATTTATTTATTCACTTATGAAAAAGGAATTTCACATTTGCATTCTTTGTTGTCTTTAGTTCTTGCCTCTATAAAGAAATTGCTTACAATAGCCATTCGATCATCAAATATTAATCACTCTTCACCTTCTTAAACCCCTTGAAAAATTCCTTATTTTAAAATCTTATGACATTGGGCAACCTATCCAATTTCTCTGAATTTCAATGGTTTCACTTGTAAAAAAAGTTAATATGTGATTTTTAGAGTTGTGGAAAAATAAAATAATTTGTGTAAAGTAGCTACTGCTATCAGCTTTCTTACTGACCTTTCCATCTTTACTCTCCCTCTTATTCAGTCATGAGACTTTCTCACTGCTAATAATTTGAAAATACTAGCCCCACATTCAAATCTCTTTAATATTCTACATTTCACCATGCATATTTAATCTTTCTTTCTAACTTCTACACGATAATCAATAAAACCGGGATGTTTCCTATCTCCTTCAACGTATACCTATTGCTTTATATTTGGTTGAAATCAGGTCTTTCGCCTCATCTCTTCATACATGCTCATATATTAAGGTGTAGCTCAGACACAAATTCTTCCATAAAGTCTTTATTGATCTCCCCAGTAAGAAATGAATATCCCCATCTTCTGATTGCCTAAGGAAACCTGTGCTTTGCCCCAGTGTGCTACATATTGTAGATATCCTAACCTGCTTCAGTTCCAGAAATCTTCAGACTTATTTTTATGTCTCATACCATTTAAGACAATAGCTAGAAGCAGGTGCCCCAAAATGTTATAATATACACAAACCTCTACTATACATGAATCTTAAATGTTACAATATTATATAGTATATAGTTTTAATGTATATATTTATTATATAAGAAAACTGAATGGTTAACTCTGTTAAGTCACAGAGTTCAGTGTGGTTCTTGGTCACAAAACTTTAGTAAATATCTCAACATTTCAATATATATATATGTGTGTGTGTGTTTATTCTATATTACTTCAAAAGTGAGATATATTAAAATCATAATTCTATAGAAATGAATCTGTGCGTTCTAAAGGTCTTCTATGCATACATAAGCTTCCAGTCACTTTGAAATGGGAAATGTAAAGACAGGAAGCCAATGTGATATACAGAATTCTAGCATATGGAAGGAAGTGTGGAGTTGTAAATAGTGCATTAGGATCATTGGGAGGAAACTTTTACATCAAATGAGAGTTCAATACCTATTTTGATACTAGTTTTAAGACATTCTGTGAGTTATTTAACTTCACCACACTTAACTTGTATATCTCATATATAAAACAGGGATTTAAAAGATTATACAAAGAAGAAAAAGTTGACATCTTAGTACCATGTTCAGTCTATATTAGTTATACATAGCTGCTGCTACCATTACTATTGAAGCCAAATTTTCAATTGTGCCTAAGAAACCACCTCAATAAAGCTCTTTTAAGCACAAGATGAAAGGTTTATCTGCCTCACAGAGTTTCCTGTCCAATTATTCTTTACTGAAATTTCACAATTAGACTCATTCTGGGGCTAGGAAGCTTTTATTTTGAGATTTGGTACTCAAGGAAGAGCTTCCCTGTAAATAAAGATAAGGTGGTCATGTTGTGCATAGATATTTTGTTTAAATCAAGTCTAGCAAGACATTAAAGGGAATACATGTCCTGGATAGCTGGTCACAAGAAAGTAGAGAAGTTTGAAAGTTATGCTAGACATATTTGTGTACAGCACAGCTGTACATAGAATTAGGGGTGCTAAAGCTGTCATAAAGGAGATTTGACTTTGATTCTTCATGGGGCAGATCCAAGGCAGTTCCTTTTTCTTGGGCCTGTTGTACAGAGGCAGTACAAAAACAGAATACATAAGGCAACTGGAAGCCTGGATTCTAATCTTTACCTAGGAGCTCACTATCTGCACTATTTAATCTCACTTATCCTACTTCTATCAAATAATTGATTTGGACCATATGAGCTCGAAAATCCCTTTCAACATTAGAGCTTGTTTACTCTCTGAACTCTCTGTCATCAGAAATGACAGAAGCTCTTAGTGATCTGTAGACTCCATTCTAAAAATCCTTCCCTTTTAGTCCTACGAATATTTGTTCCCTGGATTACATTTCAAAACTATAAATGTGAATATGTGTTACTGGAGAGACCAGAAAGAATTTGGCTCTCAGTTTTTTTTATAAGATCCCTCAGTTGTACTTTTGTCATGCTCTTTATAGTTTACTCATCTTATTATACATTTGGGGGTCTCTTTAATTTCATCCTTGGGTTGTACACACACATTACTGGTATTTTTAGAAGCACTTTATGAGAACAAAATCTATTCCCTGTGCCCTCATCAATTTGAAATTACCATTTTAAGGCTGATTAAATAAGGATTAGTGCCAATGTTCTACTTATTAGGCTGTGTCTTCAACTGGAACTGATGATGTAGTATTTGTCAATAACTAGTTCACAGCCTTAAATTCAACAAAATGAAACCTTTGCATCAGAGTCCATCTGTCTGAAAATTTTAAGGCAAGCTTCCATGAAGAGGAAAGCCATCTATTATATGATGATATAAGCGTAAAGTGGCATGTATCACAGCTGTTTGATTACTGCTGGGGAGATGACTTGCATCCCCCATAAGCCCTCTATCAGAATCCAGCAGTGATGGATTGAATTCCCCTTGCCTTAGCATGATGATGGATCACTTTAGAAGGATATATGAGAATAGTAGAATCTAGGCAGAAATTAATTAACATCACAATGAAAAGTTGCTAGCATTGATCTTTACCATGATATGAGATTGATCCAAGGAGTTGGTCAAATTACTATGGAACTTTCTGAAAGAATAAATAATAAGCCACCTATGTGAAGGTTTTTTTTTTTTTTCCAATAACACTTAGTTCATTATTGTATAGCAATTGTAAGGTTCAATATTTATAGTACTGTCAAATATTACATACATTCACACATGTGCACAGACTTCATATGGATAAATTAACACAGTACAGTCTTGGTATATGGCATACAGTGAATATTCAGTATCAGTAGTCTTTAGAAAAGACACTGGATAAGTAAAGGGGATGAAAGGAGTTGGTACTGGATATACTATGAGGCAGATGAAAAGGGCACTAGATGTGTGAGATGTGAGGACACTGAGTTTTGGCCCTTCCAATGAGCCATGTTACTCTTCTCGGAGCGTCATCTCCTCCAGTGCAAATATCAGCATCTCTATTTCACTGGGTGAATTTGAAAATTAAATAAAATTATATGTTTTAAAGTTTATAATAAATGCAAAGCATTAAATAAATTATGTGTACACAAATAATATGGTATTTATGATTTCTTTCTCACATATGATCAGGTGAATGAAAGAAAGCCAGAGAAGCAAAAGAAAAATAATGCATTCTGAATATTTATAGTATGATTCTAATTTCTTTAAATGGAGGTAAATGGTTTAAAAAGATATTTTCTAGATCTCAACATTTTCACAACTAAAATATCCTAGAGAAAAAGAAAGCAAATGATAACTTTAAAGTACTATAAATAAAAAAAAATTGCCTTTTAAGAGTGAGCATTAAGATAGCAATTGTTAGAGGATAATTGTTTTCCTGATGAGAAGAAAGTCCTTATGAAGTCCAGTCCACTTTTGGTTGTATTGCTTAATTTTGAAGACCCAACTGCAAAATATGCAGAAAACTTTTAAAACATGCCTGCATATTGCTTGAAATTCAGCAGCTCAGGGTGGAATGAAATCAGACCACACCCAAGTACAGAGGAAAAACAGTATGTACTAACAAAACTAAAATTGATCTGCCTGGGAGACAGGTGCTGATCCAGTGAAAAGGGGTTAATGACAAACTGCACACAGCCTCTGTTGTTTCCCTGAGGGTGGAAAAAGATAAGTTCGGTAACAGCAAGTGAGTTCCTGAGGGAATTATGCAAGAAAACTGATAGAATTATCCAGCTGACACATGAGTTTGTTCCTGGGGCTGATGAAAAACAAAGGTCACTGGATGAGAACTTCTGGATAAAAATAAAAGGAAGTCCTTTAAAAACCTTTATTTGCAAAGTAAAGTAGTTGAACAAGAGCCCAAAGACCACATCTCCCATATTCGCCAAAGGAAAGTCAATAGCAGTGTTGGCAGAAATGCATCCCGGGAACTGAGTTTCAGCATGATTCAACCTCAGGGTTAGGAGATTCTACTTTATGCACTCTACTTTATGCACATGTTGGATCTTTTAGGTGGCAGGAACTCTGTTAGGTGCTAAGTATATAAAGATGGGATATATGTTGTTTTTGATGTTAAGAAATTTATCATAGAGTAAGGTACAGGACGTAATCAAAATTATTAGAGCAACATGTTTGGTGATATAGTAGGCAATCTAACCTGCTGCACAGAAAGGGTTTTTCTTAACTCTGATTGTACAAGTCAGAACGAAAAAAAAAATGGCCACCAAAAAAGCAAAAGCAAACAAACTCTGCAAAGGTGACACTAGAAACCTAGGAGATTCAGGAGAAAATAGTTTCTTGAAAACAATGACTTTGAAATGCAAGAGTGTGAATACTGTCAAGGGTCAAATGCAAATTATACTGAAAGGATAATGTGACTGAACACCTTTGCCAGAATTAATTGTAAAATGTCACATCTAAAAATGCCTTAGCTGATCTTGATGCCGGTGTTGTTGACACTTCCACCAGTTATTTTTCAGAGTTCTACTATTGAACTTAGATTAATTTGTTATATACATATCAAATATTAACAACCTATTATATATATATGGTAATTATAAGATTCAAAATTTATAGTACAGACAAATGTTGCATACATTTATATATGCATACAGACTTCAAATGGATAAATTAATATAGTATATTCTTGATATATGATACATAATGTACATTTGGTAGCAGTTATATATATATATACACACATACACACACACACATATGTATAGATGTATATATCCTATTTTAAATCACATGATCAGCAAGCAAGCAGAGGAATATTTATGTTCCTTTTGAGCTAAAATGAAAACTTAAATTTTATATAAAATAGAAAATCCAGAAAAGAGCAATGTCTCAAGTTTTCAGATAGTGCTATATGATTTGTTATTTGATATGAAATGTGTAGACTACAACTATTTTCGCAAAAATGAATGAAAATTTCTGTAATTTTTTTCTATTTCTCTCCAAATCAATATTCAGTTACAAAGTAAAGGTTGCCTGATAGAACTTCATTGAGCAGAAGCCAGTTAATTTAAAACCTTTTTGTCCTAAATTATGTTCTTATATTTCCTAGGGTAATTTGTCATAGAATTTTATAATACTTATCAAGATAATTAAGTTCTGGAACAGGTTCTAACAGCAGGGAGTGTGGGAACATAAATTAAGAGGGTTTTAAATAACCACATTTTATTTAAATCCCCAACTGTACACTCTTAAACAAATTTACCTTTGTAGCATTAACAGACTTACGTTGCTACATTTTAATGAAAAATCAAAACTGAAAGCCTTTAATCATAATTGCTTTTAATTCTAAGTGAAAGTTTGAATTACAACAGTAACCATTAAAAAGAAAGGCCGTTTGAAGTTGTTTCCTGCTGACAGTTTTAATTTGACTTGCTTTGAATTTTTTTCTGGTCTTTCTAAGATTTCAACTGACGTTGCACCAGTTTTAAGTCATACTTCTTTGTAAATAAATTTAAATACATAAATATAAGATGTGAGCATAACAACTAAAGGAAACAGAAATAGAAAAACTCACACAATTAAAGAGAATATGAATATGAACAATAGACTCATGAAAATCACTGGGACTAATACATAAAATGAAGACAAAGAAAGAATCCAAAAGAGAAGTAAAAAGAAAGCATAAGGATATGCTCTAGATAAGAAAAATAAACAAATTAAACATTCAAATGTACACTAACCTGGAAATAAAGGTTTAAAAAGTTAGTAGAAATTAGACTAAAAAAAAGAGATGTAAAGATTTTTATTCTTTTGTCTATAAATAGGATGATTTTCATCAGATCTGTGAATTGATCTAAAATTGGAATTATTCAAATAATGAAACCAAAAATATTTCATGGGATGAAGAAATAACATATTGTGTATGATATTCTGAAAAGCAACATGAGTTAAAATGTCACAATTGCAAAATAATATTTTAATATAAATGTCCTTTGATAAAGATGCTCCCCCAAAAGAAAAGTCTATGCATAAACAATTAATATAACATGTTTAGTCATATTTCAAAAATAGCATTTCCAAATATTCACTGTAGAAAGACATTATTGTCACAAAATCCCATCTCTTCTGTATCTCATTTGAGAGCAATTGACATACACAGATACTCCTATACAGTATACTCATTACTTGCTCCAGAAAGGTAGGTAAATAAGTGATAGAATAAATAGATAGAGATACACCTGTAAATATATATATGTATATATCTGTGCATGTGAAGGCAAAGATTTCTTGTGCATTTATTTCTGTTTCTATTTTGATTTCATCTCATTGTTGTGATCATGTCTATGGAACTGAACTCAAAAGTCAAGTGGTATGACCATCATTGTTGTCTTCTACCTAATCTCTGTTTCCATTCAGTTTTAGAAGTAAATTTAATTAGAGTGATAAGATTACCTTTAAAATTCTACAGAGTCAAACCTAAAAAATCTATAATAATGAGTATGGCAGTGAAGAAGATGCATACACATTTTTATAATAATTCATATTGATTTAAAAATTGTTTTGTACTATATTTGTATTTGGCTCTTGTGGTATCCTGAGAATTAACAGTATTTTAAAAAGGCTACAGATCATACAGTGAATCACAAAGAAATTAGAAAACTGCCTTACTTTAACATTCTAATTCTTGATTAACTTCTTCTGGATACACATTTTAAGTTCAAAGTTCTAAGAACCTCACACAGATACAAAGGATAAGTAGTCTTACTATGAAGTCTCTTTGGAAAAATAAAATAATTCCTTTCATTAGTTCTACTTTGGGCGTCAATAATTTACTTAATCTCTTAGGACCTCAGCTAGTTCATCTGAAGATGTCTAAAAATTTACAATTTTCAAAGTTCCTTTAGGGTCTAGAATTTTTTAAATATTTTATTAAAGTTATTGGGGTGACATTGGTTAATAAAACAATATAGGAATATAGGTTTCAAGTATACAGGTCCATGATATAGTATCTGTATATTATATTGTGTGCCTACCACCCAAAGTCAAATCTTCTTTGGTCACTAGGCTCCCTCTCCTTTTTACTGTCCGCTCCACCACTTTCTTTTTAGTAACCACCATATTGATGTCTGTGTCTATGAGCTGGTTTTTTGTTTGTCTTGTTTGTCCATTTGTTGTCTTCAGTGTGTCTAGAATTCTTGATTAATGTGGAGAAAAAGGCTACATGTTCAGATGCAAGTACATAAAGATGCTGAAAAAGGCAAAAAATATTACAAAGCAGCGCCTACCCAGCAATGATTTGTTTTTGAAAGTAAGAAACCAAAACTTATCAGCTAAGCTTTACTGTCCAACAGAATTTCACCAAGGCTTAAATATTTTTATTATGTTTAAGATTTTAGTGATATACTTCTGAATGAAAAGATTTTTATTTCATTCTACTTGGGAAAATAGCCAAACCTCTTTAAAATTTCCAGACTTGTCCTGAAACATTGTAAAGCAAAAAATTAAAATCATTATTTATATAGTTTCTAGGCACTTAAAATACTCTTATCATTCTGTGCCAAATACAGCTAACTCTTGATATGTGTTAGAATAAAATAATGATATCTGAGAGTGTCAGTTATGACCCTCTTAAAATAGCTTATAAATTGTGTGGTCAGTTTTGCTCTTCTTTAAGAAGTTTACTTTCACCAGATTCTTGCTCATCTAAAATCAATTGAGATTCCTTTATTCTTGATTCTAATAATAATTGTGTTGTTAACTTAATTTTTTAAAAGCATGTGATTTTTTTTTTTTTTTTTAGAGAATATAATTTTGACTGAAAATCATTGTGGGGGTCAATACAGTTAGAATACATCACAAACTTTGTCAAAGCTGTACACTGTTATTGTTAACCTTAGAAGCAGAGAGAAAGATATAAGGAGGAACGATATTAGTGCATGTAAATGAAGATCTTGTGGACAAGAAGAACAGAGTGAAAGCTTTGGAATCTGGAGGGTGTTCCAGCTCTGTAACCAAGTGTCTGTGTGACCTTGTGGTAGATGGTTAAACACTCTGTGAAATTACAGGATAGTACTAGATGATCTTTAAGATCCGTGCCAGGTAAAAAGACTGTAATTCCACCTACAATATAATGTTATAATTCAGTCTTTAAAAGATATCCACGTCTTAAGAGTGGTTTCTACACATAGTAATTGCTAACCATTGCTCTGTAACAAATATAACTTTTATAGCAAGTAATTCTAAAAGGTAGGGGTTCAAAGGATAAAAGAAAATGAATTGGTTACAATGACAGAAAGAATCCTAAGGTGGATAACAAATCAGGTGTCTGTCCTAAATGTGATAAGACAGTAAAGTCAAGGCTTTTGTGCAATACACAAGAGCAAACCTGGAGACAATAGTTCTGCTTCGTATAGTTAATTCAGCACTCAAAATAGGAAGTACAATATGACTCTACAGTGTTAGAAATTATTTGATTAGTAAAACCCAACAAAAATAAAAGAACATTTTCTTTGATAACATAGAAGTCCTCAGTATATACTGATAATGTCTTTGCATTAAAATATCCATCTATCTAAAGAGATAGATAGGTATATAGGTAGTTAGGTAGACAGATAGATGATAGATAGATAGATAGATAGATAGATAGATAGAAATTAAGCAGTTTTCACAGAGATAATTACCAGGATGTAAACTCATTGAATGCTGGGGTTTTATTTATTTATTTATTTATTTATTTATCTATCTATCTATCTATTTATTTATTTATTTATGATGAATCATCAGCACCTAGTGCAGAAAGTCTGGGACATAATAATAATACATATTCATGTCAATAAATATGTTTGAGAGATGACCCTTTAAATAGACATACCAGTGCTAGTTTTCAAGGTGTCTAATTACCAGAGCAGTGATCTTGTCATCACACCTTAGTGCTTTTAAAAAAATTATTGTTTAAACTAAGGGAATTTTTCTCCCTATGTAGAACATTCAGGGCTTTACAATGGAAAATGCAATAAAGCTATTAATTGACAGAAAATGGATAAATAAATGTTGCCTAAAATGTTCTCAATATTAATTGTAGAAATTCTAGCCATTTTAAGCATGCTGGAAGAGCATGAGAAAAAGTGCTTATCTTTGCATGAATTTCAGGGCAACCTCAAATTTCTAGATTGCTAATTTTGTCTTTGGTTTGACAGGAAGGCCTAGAGTCTCTAAAGCAAGATTAAAGTCCAGCCTAAATGCTGGGGTCAAACTAGGATATAATTTTTTTAAGTGTTAAAATGTTGATCTGGTGACAAAAAAAGAAAGCACAATGGCAAGGGGCTAGAGGAGTCATATTTATGAATATCTACCATAGCATCAGTCTTATATCTCCTAAAATGTCTTCCAAGACACCCAGGAGAACCAGGCTAGAAAACCAGTCTGGCTAGATCCCGGACATATAATCTAAAATTATATTGGAAGTGATCAAAATTATGTTACAAAAAGGAAACTATAATTTTAATTTATTCCAAGCCTCTTATCTATAAGTATTAAAAGTAAATGTGTAAAGTTTCTCAGGATTGACACATATTGTCCTAAGCAAATAACTAATAGATGGTTTTAAAGAACATTAAATATAGCCCTGGCTAGGGTGACTCAGTGGATTGAGAGTTGGCCTATGAATTGAAAGGTTACCAGTTTGATTCCCAGTCAGGGTGCATGTCTGGGTTGTGAGTAGGGCCCCAGTTGGCATGTGCAAGAGGCAACCAATTATGTTTCTCATCCTCTCTTTCTCCCTCCCTGCCCCTCTCTCTAAAAAAAGTAAATAAATAAAATCTTTTAAAAAGAATATTAAATACATTATGAAAATAGCTTATTTGAGTTTTTAGTATGCAGTGATTAGATTTGTATTGTTTTTCATCAAAGGGGGGAACTCTGCTAATCAACTGCTGCTTTAATATTTTTATAGAAGTCTAATAAATCTTTCTGATAGCTTCACATATTAAGATACATTTTTGACAAAAATGTCTTTTATTATGATTCAAAATAGCACATTCTAACAGCTTGATTGAGTATCTGTAGCATTGTCTGCATATCAGGAATTGAAGCTAAAAATTAATTTTAAAAGCAGAGATTTCTAGCTCCTGTAGGGATTTTTTTTTTTTTAAGATTTTTTTTTTAGAGAGAGGGGAAGGGAGGGAGAAAGAGAGGGAGAGAAACATCAATGCTTGGTTGCCTCTTGCACGCCCCCTACTGGGGACCTGGTCAGCAACCCAGGCATGTGCCCTGACTGGGAATCAAACTGGAGGCCCTTTGGTTCGCATGTAGGTATAAAAATATTTAAATTGCTTTGATAATTTGTTTTCCACTATCATGCAATCTCTGGAGAATTTGAAACTAAAATGTTGGTGTTACACAAATATAGACAGGATATGGAAGACAAATGTGATTTTCAAAGAGATATATATGTACATTACACACAGGTTTGCATTAATAAATAGCATTTAAGATATGTGTATATACAGGAAAGCACAGTTAAGGCACAGTTACCTTGCATTATTGCAAGTATTTCTGTATTGCTAAGTAGATTTAATAAATTTAAGATGATATCCATACTTTAAGCACCTTATGAATTTGAGAATTTGGCAAGTTTCTTGTATTGAGTTATTTCTTATATATGTAGAGTGATTTTTTCATCTCTTGACAATCTTATGCACATTTCTAGAAATGTCATATACATTATATCCTATCTCCAAAAACACCACAATGTCTTCTATACTACTAGATCCCTGGGCAACACAAGGCTATAACTGACATATAAAGAAAACTTTTGGGGCTCATGGTCTATTCCAGTATATGTGGTAGGAGTATATTAAATAGATGAATAAATCAAAGTAGGGTAAAGGAAACAAAGGTACATGTTATAACAAACATCTCATATCTGATGCTATATCATACAATAAATGAGGTATACACCGCTGAAGCACATGTAATAAAATTTAGCACACATTTTTATTGTACTAAATTTTTTGTCTCGTAATCTGAAATCATGGTTTGCAGGTGAATTCAGAATTACTGTGAAGTATCAATAATAACATTGTACTAGGACATTACTGTCCAGTAGAACTTTCTGAGATGATAAAAATATTGTTTTTCTGCTTTGTCCAATGTAAGAGCCACTAGCTACATGAAATTATTGCACATTTAAATGTCCTTTATACAAGTGAGGAATACATAGTTTTATATCATTTTAATTAATAATTTAATTAATAAATTTAATTTTAATTAACTTAAAATTAAATACATACATGTGACTAGTGACTATTGTTTTGGGTGATGTAGTTCTAGATATTCTGTAATATTTCAAAGATTTTAGATATTTTGTTAGAATATTAATTTTTACTTTGTGTTCAAAAATAGCCACACAACTGGCTCGCTCTTCAGTGCACGATTTTTTAAAACTGTCCATTAAAACAAAAAATTATTTGGCTTGCTATCTTAGCTAAATAGCATGAGTCCTATTATTCTGCCCTGAGTGAAACTGGGCAAAGGGTTTCTCAACACATTTTTAATTGCTTATTACTACCAACTTTTAGGTTACTTTTTACAATTTGGTACAAAGACATAAAGTATAATATAAAAAGCACTGATCAAAAGATGTGGACTTCAGTATTATCACTGTCTTTTCTTTACATGCACAAACTTCACCTTTCTAAATTTCAATCTTCTTCGCTATGAAATGCACTTGGAAAAAATATTCTAGTCTTATTGTATTAGTCAATACTTGCTTGGTTTCAATCAAGAAAAAACAAAATAAACTAACTTAAGGGAAAAATATAGGAAAATTTGTTAGAAGGATACAAATGCCTCATGAATGCTATTGAACTTCACGTCAAAACAATTGAGCCTGGAGTCAGGACATGGAGGACCACAGTTTTTTGCTTTCATCTTTGTTGTTTTGTTTTGTTTTTCAGTATGTAGATCTCAGTTCACAGGGTAGAATTTGGCCTTCCAATTATTTCTAAATTTACATTTAGCCATTTTAGCCAAATACGTAATGTATTTCTAACTACCAGCATCCAATCCCCAAGATGAAAATCGGATAGGTGCAGTTTGGATACAAAGGCCAATTAGCTAAGTACAGAGAGGCAGATAAAGTGACATTGTGTAGAACCAAACCCTCGGGGTCAAAGACCAGTTCTCAAAGAAGCAGGAGTGGATTCCAGGATGAGGAAAGCCTCAAAATTTGTAAATGCCACTATTGCCTTACGTTTTAAAATAAAGAATCAAACGAAACCCTTACTTCATTGAAATATTTATTTCTCTATTAATTCTACACATGTCTTTTGAATGCTTATTCAAAGCTAGACACAGGGGTCTCAGAAATAGAACACTGTAGCCCTTTGCTCATGAAACTTCACTTGTGAGGACTCCCACTTTCTAAATAGCATCTTGTCTGAGGTCACAATATTCAAAAGCACATTATTTTTTGAATGAAGAATTATTAGTCAATGAGTGTAAAGTTAAGATTACTCAAGATGAATAAGCTCTAGACATCTGCTGTAAAACATTGTGCATGTAGTTAATAATACTGTATTGGGCACTCACAAAATTTTATAAAGAGTATAAATCTCATGTTAAATGTTTTTATCACAATAAAAAAGGGTGAAAATTTTGGAAGTATAGATACACTTTTTAGCTTGATTGTGGTGATGGTTTGATAGTTGTCCAAACAAATCAATTTCTATACAGTAAATCTGTACAATTTTAGATATATCAAGTAGACTTTAAAGCTGTTAACTCTTTTAAAAGCATATGTCACATTTTGGGAAATATTATATGTTTTTTATCAATATATATATTTAAAAATGTTATCAAAATATGAAATTTACTCATTTGCTCTGAAGTATTATGGTAATGCTTTAGAGTGGTTTTAGATTTACAACAAAATTGAGAGGGAGTTACAGTGATGCCCCATGTGTCCCCAGCCTCCACACCTGCATAGCCTCCCCATTCTAAACATAATTCACCAGCATGGTACTCTTTTTTTTTTTTTTTTAGCAACTATGAATATCCATTGCCACATCGTAATCACCTAAAGTCATAATTTACCTTAACGTTCATTCATAGTGCTATATGTCCTATAGGTTTGACAGTTGAATAATAACATATATCCATCATTCAATACCATGCAGAGTTCTTTTCACTGCTGTAAAAGTCCTCTGTGTTCTGTCTATTCATCTCACCCCCTCCTCGCCTGTGGAAACAACTGATCTTTTTATTGTCTCCATAGTTTCTTTTCTTCTTTTACAAAATATCATACAGCTGGAATCACACAGTATGTACCCTTTTTACATTGGCTCCTTTCACTTACTGCTACAAATACAAGTTTCCTTCCTGTCTTTTCATGGCTGATAGCTCATTTCTTTTTAGCACTGAATAAAATTCAATTGTCTGGACATACCACAGGTTCTTTATCTACTCACCTGCTGAAGGACATCTTGGTTGCTTCCAAGTTTTGATATTTAAGACCACAGTTGCTGTAAATGTCCTTGGGCAGGTTTTGTGTGGACATGTTTTCCACTCCGTTGGGCAAGTACCAAGAAGCTCAATTGCTGGATCATATGGCACGGATGTGTTTAGCTTTGTAGGAAG
Source organism: Mormoops blainvillei (assembly GCA_004026545.1). Taxonomy (NCBI): domain Eukaryota; kingdom Metazoa; phylum Chordata; class Mammalia; order Chiroptera; family Mormoopidae; genus Mormoops; species Mormoops blainvillei. The sequence continues at coordinate 22,859 of PVJD01011530.1, forward strand.
ACCACTAAACTGCCTTCCAAAGTGGCATTCTGCAACCCCAACACAACAATGAGTGCTTTTCATTGTTACAGACCCTCACCAGCATCTGCTGTTCTCTTGCTCTCTAAGACTGCCAGTACCAGTTTAGAATGCTCGGGCTTTTCTTTAGTCTTTCCTTGCACACCACGCATGTGGGCCAGTTTTGGATTTTGGCCAGCGAACTCCCTAGGGTTCAAGGTAACACTCTGTTAAGATCTTCAGCACATTTAGTAATCAGGTTATTTTCTTTTCATCAGTGAGTTTTAAGGGTTCTTTGTACAGTTTAGGAAAGGTTCCTTATCAGATATAGCTTTTGCAATTATTTTCTCCCAACATGAGGTTTAACTTCCAATTCTCTCAGTATTGCTCTTTGCAGAGCGGAAGTATTTAAGTTTAACGAAGTCCAGCTTATCAATTATTTCACTCATGGATTGTGGCTTCTGTGTTGCACCTAAAAACATGATGGACCTAGACGGTATTATGCTAAGTAAAATAAGTTAGTTGGGGAAAGACAAATGCCATATGATTTCACTTGTACATGGGGTCTAAAGAACAAAATAAACAAACAAATAAAATTGAAACAGACTCATAGTTACAGAGAACAGACATGGTTGCCAGAGGGGTAGAGAGTTGGGGGACTGAGTGAAAAAGTGAAAAGATTAAGAAGTACAAATTGACAGATACAAAACAGTCACAGGAATATAAATTGCAGCCTACTAAATATAGTCAATAATATTGTAATAACTATGCATAGTTTTAGGTGGGTACTGGAAATATTGGGGGACCACTTTTTAAAGTATATGATTTTCTGACCGCAGCACCCTACAACTGAAACAAATACAAAATAATATTGAATGTAAACTGTAATAAAAATTTTAGCATGTTTATAAAATAGTGCCCTTTATAGGTTTGCTAAATAATAGGACCCTTTAAGACATTCCTAAATATGTACACTTTTCAAATAAAAGTGTTCTAAAGAATAAAAATAAAAATGCATCATTATACCTAAGCTAAATTAAATTTTCCCCTATGTTATAGTCTAGAAGTTTTATAGTTTTGTATTTTACAGTTAAGCTAATGATGCATTTTGAGCTAATTTTTGTGACAGGCATTAAGATCCATGTCCAGATTAAATTTTTTTGCACATAGATGTTCAGTTTTTCTAGCACCATTTGTTGAAACTATATTTCCTTCATTGTATTGCTTTTGTTCTTTTGTCAAAGATCAGTTGACTGTATTTATGAGGTTTATTACTGGGACCTCTATGCTATTCTTTTGATCTGTTTTTCTATTGTTTTGCCAATAGCACACTCTCTTCATTACTAGAGGGTCTTGAAGTCAGGTAACATACGTCTTCCAACTTTTTTCTTCTTCAATATCATCTTAGCTATTCTGTGTTATACTACATCTATTTATATGATCATGTGATTTTTCATTTTAGACTGTTAATGTTATGGATTGCATTAATTGACTTTTGAGTGTGGACCAGCCTTCCGCAGCTGGAATAAATCTCACCTGGTAATGGTGTTTGTTATTTTTATACATTGTTGAATTGAATTTTCAAATATTTTATTGCACTTCTTTTTATTAGAGTTTTTTAAATTGATGACACTATTACAATTGTCCCCCATTTTTATAAGATATATTGATCTGTAGCTTTCTTTTTTGTAATGTCATTCTCTGGTTTTGGTATTAGGGTAATGTTGCCTTCATTGAATGAGTTAAAAATTATTCTTCTGCTTCTACATGCTAAAAGATATTGTAAAGAATTGGTATAGACCATGGCCATGGAGTTCAGTTGGTTAGAGTGTAATCCCAAAACACCAAGGTTGCAGGTTTGAATCTTGGTCATGGCACATACAAGAATAAACCAATGAATGCATAAATAAGTGGAACAACAAATCTCTCTCTCTCTCTCTCCTCCCCCCTTCCTTCTTCTCTCTTTATAAAATCAATAAATAAATACAAAAAATAATTGATATAATTTATTCCTTAAATGTTTGGTAGAATTTACCAGTGACCTTGGCAGGGACTAGTAATTTCTGTTTTGGAAAGTTATTAATTATTAATTCAATTTATTTAATAGATATAAGCCTATTCAGATAATATACTATTCCTTCTTATGTGGTGAGTTCTGACAACTCACAGCTTTCAGCAAATTGGTTTATTTCATTTAAGTTATCAAATTTGTGGGTACAGAGTTATTAAAAATATTTCACTATTATTCTTTTCATTTCCATGGGATCTACAGTGATATTCTCTCATTCATGTCCAATATTAGTAATTTGTGCCTTCTCTCATTTTATCATACTCAGCCTCATGATAAGCTTTCAATTTTAGTGAGATTTTCAAAGAACTACTTTAGTTTTGCTGATAATTTCTAATGATTTCCTGATTTCAATTTCTGCTCTAATTCCTATTATTTCCCTTCTTATGTTCACTTTTTATTCAATTTGTTCTCCTTTTTTTAATAAAAATTAAGTTTTATTAAGATATAATTGACATACAGAATTGTAAGGTATTTAAAGTATAAATTATGATGATTTGATTAAAGTATAAATTATGATATTTATACATGGTGAAAGAATTTCCCCAATCTAGTTAACTAACACATCCATATCCATATCTACATCTATCTATCTATATATAGAGAATTTAAGTTCTATTTTCTTAGCAAATTTTTATTATGTAATTCAGTGTTATCAACTATAATTACCATGTTTTACATCAGAGTCTCAGATTTTGTTCATTGTGTAGGTGAAAACTTGTAACTTTTACCAACCTCTTAATATTTCCCCCAGCCCCTGGCAACCACCATTTAATGCTCTAAGAATTTGACTTTTTAAAAAAGTTGCACATATAAATGATACGATGGAGTGTTTGTCTTTCTCTAAAATGTCCTCATAGTCCACCCATATAGATAAACAACAGGAATTTCTTTTTTTCATGGTTGAATACTATCCTGGAGGTAAATCTCACAATATCGTTAAGTCCCCCTGGAGTTTTTAACTCTTCCATTTGAATGCACTAAGTATCCACATTTCAGTAATTACAGCTCATGCTTTCTGACCCTGGCACTGGTTTTCAAAGTGGTTTGGGTTTGAGAGGCTCTGCTGAGAAAAACCTCAACTCCTTGAACTTGTCTGTCTCTCCATTCTGGGGAGGAGCGTTTTGCCCTATGTCCTCCCTTCTTTTTTGAATCTAAAAAGAGTTGATTTTTCATTCTGTTCAGCTTTTTACTTGTTGTTAGCATGGAGTGAGGACTTTCTAGCTCCTTACATGGAAAACTCATGATCTGAATTTACCTGAAAATACTCCATACTTGATTTGTATAGTCATTTGGTCCCTTAGAGATACACTCAGCTCAAGGTGGGAATTCTGGTTGATAAAAGACTTGAAAAAGACTCCAAATATATAATAGCTCTGTAAGTTCAAATGTGTTATTCTACTGGATTTTAAGGGTTAAAAAATACAATAAGGTAATAAAATTATATATATATATATCAACAGGAAGACAGAGTCACAGACATATGTGTGGGTCAAAAATTAATAATATGTATTTTTTGAATAATTAAATACATATGCCTAAAACAAACACTATGCATTAATTAGTCCATAAAAAACAAAAAGCAGTTACTTTAAAAAACAGCAAAAATTTACTTTAGATTGAAAAAATGCAACAAATAACTTGGCGTGGTGATTTTAGGAACCAAGTCGAGTGTTGGAAATAAAAACATACATGATAAAATCAGTTTTAGATTTCAATGTTAGCTTTAATAATTCACAAAATTCTATCACAGAGATAGGATTATTATTTTTTTTTTTTGTATACCAGAGCCTCCTGGTCAAAGGGGAAGAAAAATGTAATGCTATTAGACCTCATCACTGGGGTCTACATGGTGAAAGGTTATACATTTTCTTAATTACTTTATTAAAAGAGGGAATTACAACATTTTGTATTTAAATATCACTTTTTAGAATTATGAGCAAGATACCTATATTGCAGTTCTAAAAGAAGTTACTAGAACAGCGAAATCAGTTGATAAAGTGAAATGATCTACATCAGGAGATATTCAACATAGACTATATGGCCCCAATCGTCTCACAGAGAAGACTCAAGAACTGCAGGAGGTTCTATTTTTATTACTGGTGTTATATCTTATTGGACAATTATTATTTAGGACCTAAAGAATTTAAAACAGGAAATTCTTATGTAAGTCACCTTACAGCAATACTATTTAATACTGTGCATAATAGCTAGCCATTTACAATTATGTTTCCAAGTGTGACTATAACTAATTTCTCACAAGCCCTCACCTAAAGGACACTCACAAAATGGTAAGATTAAGATATTCCAAATATGACAGAACTATAGAAATAGCTCAACAATCAAATATATAATAGTTCTGTAAGTTTGTATATTTTGCCAAATTAACCATGTCCTTCAATTGGACAATATTAGAATGCTCAGAAGATTTTCAGTGGACAAAATAGACCAGCAAATACCATCAAATAACAGATTTCTAAAGATGAATATTAGGGCATGTACCTGCATACCCAGCTGCAGCTGCTACTCTAATAAGTAAATCCATGTGACTTATAAATCATTTATAAATACTGGTGCTGTGTTCAGACCCAAGAATAATTTAAATAGACACTTCAGTTTTGAAATGCATTATTTCCTACTACAATTTATATCATCAATCAGCAGAATACAAACAAGTTAAAAAGAACTTGGAGATCCTTGGGAGAAACACTTGTTAAATGTAACCTGAAAGTAAATTTGAAAATTTCCCCCTTTTAAATTTATGTTTCCAGATTCCTAATAAATGAAAGCTGGGCTGCTATCCAGGTTCCAAGCCACTAGAGCCTGATTGTTTTCTATTTGTTTCAGTGTTTAAAGCCAACAAAAGCTGCATTAACACTGAGAGTGCCAAGTAGTAACAAGCATACTTTAAGCATAGCTAATGTATGAACCCACAGCCCCAGGTTATAATATTTCAAATACAACAGAATTTAGAGGCTAGGCTCTTTGTCATTGAGTTTTATGAGCAAAACATTTTTAAAAATATACCTTATTTATGAAAACAAAAGTATTCCCCTCAAAACATAGTGATAACTTATATTATCCTGTGTTCTCTATATTGTTACACTCCTACTCACAAATTTCTTATACCTCTGTATTCTTTAAACATAAATATATTATCTCCTTCATATTATTTTTACTTCAAACACACATATGAACATGTATGCACACACACACTATAACACACACAGACTTGGTTCTATTCTTTGTTCCTGACTTTCAAGTACATTTCTAATTTTAATCATTCGCGTCCTGCCAGCCACTCCTGAGTAACAACTGCTACCTCCAGTCTCCAGTCCAAAATATGAAAAATACAATTATCATATTTTAAATGACCATTCAAATTCCCTGTAACTTTTATTTTTATATTTTCATTTAAATAATAAAATCATTTTAGTTCATTAAGCCCTGGGCTTATATTTTAATATTTCTAATTTCATTTCAGACGCAAACTGCTGTCACTAACATTATAAAAATCAAGACTTTGAGCCAGGCAAATGAGAGATCTTTAAAAGGTCTTTAAAGATCTGTACAACTTTTCTGTTGAATGTTTATAAATTACCTTTCAAAAGTTCTCAAGTTAATAAAAATACTATAAAAATTGTATATTTTAAAGAACAAGGCTGAGAAATCTGATACTATAATTACTGTTTTTGAGAATTTATATAAGCGAACAGGTAACCAGAAACAGCCAAGATTAAAATACATACTTGGGATATTTAATTATAATCTGCTTTACTTTTTTTCCTTCATTCTATTCTGTGGATACAACTGCAGTGCTAATCTTCAATTAACCTACATTAATTTGTCTAATGATTAGCAGAAATAAATCTCTATTGTGTTTCAGAAGTTGTGCCTTCCTCTATTCATATTAGGAAAGGGGTAACAATAAGAATTATTTCAAGTATTTGGAAAGAGTCCTTGACCCAGTTAACAGGTAATGCAAATTCTCTCATTTGATTCCTTCCTGCTTAACACTACATAATGTAAATATTCAAAGCCTTTTAAAGTACAAAATCCCTATTTGAACATCAGACAGTTGACAAACACCTAAATTTGTTTATTTTTATATTAGCTATCTTAGAGATTAGTAATTTTTATTTTATTAATCACAACTGCTCTCATGGTCTTAGATTTGTGTATCTGTCTCTAGGAAATTTCATGTACTAATTTGTTTTTGCAGATCTTTTGACAATTCTTTTGTCCATACCAAACAAATTTTCTAAGATTCCGTAGGAATCCCCACAAAGGCCAAGGATACAGCTATGTTACCTTTTGGTATATTTATATTCATCTGATCCACTCTTCATTTTAGAGATGAAGAAAGTAAGGCTCTGGAATTTTAATTGGCAGAATTGGCACTCAAAGGGGAAAAGGGAAGCTTATTTTTCCCCCCTAAATTCTATTGCTTAGCCGTTCAAACAAATGGAATCTTGTTTTTAAAAAGTTAAGGTTTGGCTTACTGTATATTGAAAAAAAAAATAAAATGGAAACGTTTAAGAGCCATGGTCAAATGAAATAGGGAAAAATACTCTTTGAAATCAAACAGCCACATGATCATGGCCGCTGGTGAAGCGCTTTCAGCTGGACATAATATGGGTTCTATGAAGCAGTTGTTTTTTTTTGTTTGTTTATTTTTAAATGTGGGACTTATAAAATTCTTACTAAGGCAATTTCTCTAGTTACGGTCTTGCCTAAGTTCATGGCTATGAGACTGTCATACTCACTACAATACATGTTTTTTCTTTTTTATGTGAAGGCCTAGATATAAAAGTATTGGTGACACAAAACTATGAGAAAGAGTTAAATTCTATCCTCCGGCTTCTGGTTCTTTCAGGCCAAATTTCTTTTGGATACTGATTTTATGGTTATAGTTTTCTCCTTTGATTCATACCATTGATGGTTTGAAAACAGTTCCTTTCATATTTGGTGTTGAACAACTGAACTGAGAGAACCATTAAAGGGGTCAATGGTGTTGAATTTTTCTTGGTAGTAGACATGAAACTAGGTGTTGAGGGGATCACTTCATCCTCAGGATAACAAATTCTTTGTAAAAATCAATTACGATGAACATATATGTTCATTAGGAGCCTTCTATGTATAATTTTTCTAGTGTTTTGGTGTTTGCATTACATGATAATATATCACTTGACTAATATTTTGTTTTCAATCATAATATTCTCAATTAATTTGTAATTTTACTGATATTGCAAATTTACTCTTTTCCAAAGCTTTTCTGGATTACTCTTAAATTCACATATTAAATTATACTCTAATAATATCTCTTAAAATCATCAGGTTTTTTTCTATTGAATTAGTCTATATGTTGTAAAAATTACCAATTTTTAAAAATAGTTGATTGCTGGTCTGTCTTTTCTTTTGTCTGATTGGATTTCTATCCACAAGTCCTCTACTTATAAGTAGATTTCTTCTCACGAGTCCTTTCCATCAAATGTAGAAGTTATTTTCTCTAGATAGAACTCATTGGGAACAAACTGTATTTTACAAGTATTATTAGATCTTTTGCTGTGACTCACTCCCATGCAGATGGCACACATCTGAAGAGGCTCTATTCTAGCTAGGAAAGATCCAGCTGATGCTCTAAAAAATTATTCTCTCTTGGTGAAAAGTTAGCTTGCTACTGCCTTCCCTGCTGCATTATTAAACACGAAGGAGTGATTCCCTTAATCCCAACCATCTGCTCTTCCCCTACTAAAAAGTGAAAACATCCCCTTGTGTTTACAAACGTTGCTGCTAAAGCTTCACAAATTATAAGAGATGGTTATGAAATTTCCGTATATACTACAAGATCAAAACAAAATCCTAGTAAACATAAATCTGTAAGAAATAAACGAAATTTATATCACACGATAAACCCAACTATGTTTTAATGAAATGCAATTATATTTAAACTGCAGTTTCAGAATGTAAATTATTTTAGCATCTCAGTATAATATTTGCATTTTAAATACACTCCTACTTGTCCAGACTTCCAAAAGTACATATGCTAAGAAAATGGATCATCTTCAATTCTTTTTAATTTTAACAGATTTGTACAGTGCACAGAATTTTAGCATCAGTAAAGATTCAGTTTTGTTGGTATTAAAACAAAACATCTGACTGCTCAGATGAATAACAGACTCAAAACCTCTAAACTAGAAATGCAGGGATAATTGTCACACATCAAATTTTCGATTTATAGGAAAGTTACTTACATTGAAGTATTACTAGGCAAAAACAGTAATACTACTGTGTAGTAAAATCTTGTTTTCTCACAAACCAGAATCATCCTAGCTTAAGACCTCCCAAATACCAATCAACAAATTAACTGAAAATATTACAATCCAAAAGAAATCTGAGTTCCTAAATCTTTTAATTTGATATTCATATTTTTAAAAATATGGGAAATAGTATAACTTAAGAGCTCTCCCTAGTTCTCTTTTTCTTATAGGAACATATTTCAATTAATATTAAATTTATTTTTGTTGACAACCAATTGTGTTAGCTTTCCTCGAGGACACAGCCTTTGTCAATGACCAATTTCTATTTCATGAAGTTTATTCCTTTTATGCTTCACAAATAATTCCTTATCACCTAGGTTCCAGACCCTTTTTGCCCGTTTTTTTTTTTTTCCTCAATGCTTTTCCCTTAATTCTTGGCCCTATACTGTTCTTTTAAATTCTATAACAGTTCTGAAAACATTCATTCTCACTTAAAATAGAATTCATATAATTAGCCGTTTTATTGTCACAGTACCCAGTACATAAAATCATGCTTTTTTTTGTCTTTCTTTCAAATATTATTTCAATTTACTCTAACATACCACTCGTTTATTTTTCTAGTCCAATTAGCTATCCTAGTGGTTTTGTTGCTTTCAATCTGAAAGTTTGATTATTTAGGTAATGAGTTCACTGTAGTCCAACAGTGAAACGTTTGCCTTCTTTCAGCTTTTCACTTGTTGCTACAAGGCTTCACTTCTTGATATTTATGACAAACTGTTGTCTCTACCTTGGCATGGTTTTGGGGGATAGGGCAAAGACTCATTTGGCATAGAGATAATTAGCAAAATATGCTTCCCTAGATAATTTGCCCATGCTCTGGTGGTTCTGCTTGTTCCTATGAGCTGTATAGAAAGGATCCTCTCTATGTGAACTATCAGTGACCACCGAGTTAATAGTTTCATGTCAAATTTGTTCTCATCTAAACCAAATATACACTCCATGAGCCTGTTCTTAAATATATCTGTCATGAAACTGTCTCTTAAAATATACTTTGTACCATGTTTCTTTTTTCCTTATCCATAGTCCTGGAGCAATATCATATTTCCTAATTCTCAACTTGGTCTCATGCTACTCCTGTGTCATTTTACCTTAAATCTGGTAAGTTTATGTCCATTTCTATATTTTACTCATTTCTTCCATTTACATATTTCCATTAATATGTTCTTACTCCTTTATATTTAGTCATTCTATAAATTCTCTACCTTAACCCCACCAAGGTTCATGTAATATGGTCAGAATCTTGGTGATGATTATAATTATTTCTATTTTTATTATAAAAAGAGCAGCAATACATTCTAAGATAATTTAATAAAATTTAACAGAAGCAAAGAGAAAAAATTACATGTATACAACAATGTTATTTTTTGTTTTGTCTATATTTTCAATGTGTACATTCAGGTGTTATTGTCATATCTATACATCAAGTTCAGTCAAGAACCCAGGCCAGCGGTTCACCAGCATAAGATACTGGTGAAGCCCATAGCCCTGGTCTGTGAGGAGGGTTATTGATGAGTCAGAGTCAGGTTCCAGAAGCATGATTACAGACTGGTTATAGTTAAAGGGTCTTGCAGCTAGTCAATAATGGAACTGATTATTATATTACTTCATTGCTTTCTCCTGGGCTACAACTACTTTCCAGAGTGAAGCAATTCAACTGAAAACCATTGCATCTAAATAATTCAGCTTTTAGTGTCAGGAACTCAAATATTATGGCAGGAGATCTAGGAACACATAGGATTTCTCAAATGAGGTTGCAACTCTCACTTCTGGGCAGTGAGTCAAACCAAACAGTGAAGTAGTAAAATGAAATGCTCATTACAAACTCCCTACGCAGAGGCAGTAATGCACAAACACATTTCTCTCATTTAGAGTAGTGTTTGACCACTTCCCTAATCAGAATTGTCCCTCGGTACTCACTTTGATAGCCCATTCATAGTAAATTGTATGTGTCTAATATAATTTATAGCCTTTTAACACTTCCTGTGGTATTTATATTTCATTAGCGATAGCATTTTGGAAACATAAAACTTAAAAGAATGAGATTTTCCCAGTAAAATATTTAATGCATTAGCCATCAGTATGTGGAATAGACTGGCATTCCCAAGAGTCTGGAAATCCCATGAGGTGGGCAGTTACTCCCACTCGGTGTCCTGCTTTTACAGTATAATCTAATTGGTTCTCTGAGCAGGTGCACTATTTACATGTACCCTAGTGTTTGCCCTAATGCTGACATTTACCTGTGCTTACTGGCCTCAAAATGTAGCTAAAATTATCCCTCTGGCATACTGTTGCTACTGGAAGCATAAGTCTAAGCTCTGATTTGCTGAGTAGGACTGCATACAAAAATTCAGTACACAGCAGAGCTAAGATGATGCAGAGGTACTAAAATGAAAATAGACAATTTTGCAGCAGATTGCCTAACATATTGGCAGTTTTCAAATCACCTCTCAAATCAGATGAAATAAGTTTCAGAAAGTTATTTAGCATGAAGAATACATTATTAAATTCAACATATAAAATGTTCATGTAGATCTGTTGGCTCCCACTGCTGCTTGCCTACAGCCTTCCTTGTTGCAACCCTGGTATCGTAAGCTTAACTGTCAGTGTGGGGTGAACGTTCTCCCTCCAATTAATGAGCAACCACACTTTTTAGACATCATCTCTGCATACTTAACCACACATAGGTCACCTCCTAGCTCGAGTGAAATTTAAAAATCTGTTTTAAAATGAAATTTTTCTGTGCACCATCAACAGTGGTCAGGCATTTAACTAGTGTTGGTATCTTCCTGTTACTTGAATTTGTGTTTTTAGTAATATTTTGTGGCAATTACATTTCAATAAGTGAGGGGTGCATTATTTACTGTGACACATTTTATTTCTGAAATGAATCAGCTATTGAATTTACAAATTACCAATTCCTAAAATTCTGTCATTGAACTGAGATCAATTCGCCAATTTCTACAGGCATGTTGTTTCTTGTTGTCATTTTAGATGTTTACCAGAGGAGATGCTTCATGTGTAGCAAACAAACTCATGAAGTACAATAATCATTTGGTCCCGGTTTAAAGAGGGGAAGACAAAGGGACGCCCACTCAAAGATCATAGGGGATGACTATTCAGTATGGCTCACCAGAAATTCTAATATTGTCACTTTAGTTTATCTTCAGGGGCAGGGTATATCAAGGCCCATTTCCCTAAGAAAATGAAATCTAAATTCTTTACCTAGGGCTTTGGGTAAAGAATTCATTTAGTCTATGGATGAGGTGACACCCAGTTGGAAGAATGTGCTACTTAGAGAGATATACCCTAGTGTTACTGGAGCAAATAAGTTATTTCTTTGTGCTCACTTTTTCATGGTGGGTTAATAATGTCTGCCAGGATTGAGTGTATTTTTGATACCCTGGTCTTGGTTTATGTCTAACTTCCTATCTTTTCCCAAGATAACCACCATCTTAGCCACTTTAAATACAAGTATTTTCAGTCATTACAGATTCCCAAAACAGTAGGTGTTACTGTGCTCACTTTACAGATTAGAAAACTAAATCTCTGCAAGATTTCTGTATTTAAGATTAGACTGTTCAATTGTACGGTACCAAAATCACTTTACCACAATGAACCCCATGTGTTATCCCTTCCTCATTTTGCCTCCCATGCACTGGGACCTCCATGGGGCATACTTCCTACCTTTCACAAGGCCCCATTCATGATTGTCTGTCTCAGCTAAGAGTTAATTCTTGACTTGGTGGAAAATCATTGGACCTACACACCAGAATGTGAAGACTATTTTGGGTTACTTAGTTACTATAATGATTGGATAACTTTTCTCTTTTTTAGTAAAATAAATAGTTTTACTGATCAAAATGATCTTAGATTTGGAATTTAAGATGTTATTTACTGAAGTTGTGTGACCAAATTGGGAGATACGTCTGTACTCTTTTTAGCTTTGTTAATATTTGTGGGTTTTAAATAACATGTTTGTCTTGTTTTAATTGAAATTTGTATTTCTAAAACCAAATTTTACTCTCAGCTAAAGTAAAAATTGAAATATTTGTAACAGTACTTATTTTTCATATCTTTTCTAATGAAATCTAAATGGGAAATAACAGGTTTATTATGAAATACTGTGTTTATAATTATTCTCCTATTTTACATTGCTTTGATCACATTTTCATTAGGAGGGATACATTTGATTTTTGCATAGAACTTCTGTGTGCTTTATTCTTTTTTCTTTAATTAGGCTTTTTTTTTTAATTTTTCCTATGAATTGCTTAGAATTTGATTTATCCTGGATAAATGGAGAGTAACTCACCCTAAGAAGGCTGTGAAACAGTTTTGTCTCATTAGGCTCCACTGAAAGCCCTGCATGAGCTAAGGGAGGGTGTGATAGGCCATGCTGCAGCAGACTGTTGCCATACCCATCACATGTCCGTGAATTACCATCAGTAGATGATGGGTAAGAAACTGGGCAAAAGTGAACAGCGTGAACATCAAGCGCACCTGAATTAATTGTGGCCCCCTCATAAGCAAAATCGCAAATCACACAACAAAACCTCGAGAAGAATCATGGCTAGGCTCAGTGGCCTTGTGGGATAAGTAAGGCACATATTTTTCTCCTCATATTATTAGATTGCAAGGCTCAGCTTAATTGGGTAAGCAGCTTACCCAACATGGTAATTAAAAGGATTGGGGTTCAAACTCATGTCTCCAAACCCCAAACCTTGTATTATTTTTGTTTTGGTACTACCTTTAAAATCAATTGAATTCTAAGTACAGGTACACAGGAAATCTTGATAAATTTCTGAAACCAGTAGATTTGATATGACAAATCTTTCTTCAAGTTCATCGTCTGAAAAAACTTAAATTTATTTGATAAAACCTTTAGAGTTCCTACAAGGAATTAGCTTAGAAGCACAGCTGTAAATGTCAGGAACAGTGGTAGAAAAGCCACAGGTTCCTTGGAACTGAGTTGTAACTTTCAGATGGTACAAGTAGGGCCAGTTTCTCTCAGGACCCATAAAAAATTCAAAATACTGTGCTCCCTTCACCAAGGACAATGGATGTTTCAGTACCATCCTATTCTTTCACATAATTTAAACCAGTAAACAAATAAAAAAACTTTGGCCATGTGAACATCTGAATAAGAAAAAGCACTGTTACTTTTTCACACAGATATCATCAGATACCACTTGTTGGTCGGTGTAGGCACCTTAAATGTAACATCTTCAGAAAAGTAGGAAAACCCATGTATCCCCTTTTGATGACAAATAGCATATATTTATAAACACTTAAAACTAAGTAATTAGGCCTTGGAATTCTTTTGCATTGCTGTACATAAATGAATAGCATAATATTATTTGGGTAATATTTGTCTTTAATTTTGAACTTTATATCTTAGTATAACCATGAACCTATGTAGACATGATTAAGGTGGAAGAATTAATTTCCTACAAAATGAAATACAGAGTGTTCCTAGTGGAATATTATCAGTATTCTACAGCTTGCTTTTCTGACACCATAACTTTTCTTATTTTTTGTTTAAAAATGTAAAATTCTTAGAACTAGATCATTAAAAATTATGACTAAAGTGCATACATATTATTTTGTATATGTTTATACAAACACTAGATGGTCATTAAACTGAACTTAACAAAAATAGCTACTCACTTATGATAAAAAAAGTATTGCTGTATAATTTTAATAACATGGCATATCATATTAGAAATAGATGGCAGAGAGTATTTGTGTGATGTTGTAGATATCTACATGATCAGGCTAAATAATCTAAATAAATACATATATTTTAAAATGTGAGTGGTATCCATTATATTGGAAAATTTTCTATATCTCGAATCTTCAAATTTAATTATATTTCAAATTACAGTACTTCATGATATTTAAATGTTGCTAAGCATTATATCCATCTTGGAACAGTCCTTTCTGAAAAATGCTATTTAATGCTCATATTTATGATTTAAACACATTGATTTCAGAGTTCTTCATATATGGAAATGATTAGAAATGGCACCAATAATAAATGTATTACTCCCTTCAAAATGTTTGGTTCATTACATTAAGAATTACTGACAAGTTTATTTTCTGTTTCATTTAGTCTCACATTAAATAATAACCTATTTAAAAATAAGCATCTTTTTAATACTAATAAAGTCTTTAAAATTTTAGGTTCTATAATCTAGAATGATTTTAAAATGAAACCCTTTTCTCAGTTTCTACTGTATCTTAATATATTGAGTTTATTGTGTTTTTATGATATTTCAATGACTTAACATACAAAAAGATTGTTTTATGTTTCTCCCTCTCTTGGTCTTTTACTATTGCTTTAAGTAGGAAACTCATTTCCAGAACAGAAATTCTTAACTTAAAATTTCAGTGTCTAATTGTCTTTATTTGGCTCTATTGTTGTCTAGAAACGTTCAGGTAATTATTAAGTAACTGGGAAATAAAGACATGATAGCCCAGCTTTCTACATATTAGCAAGTTTATCCTGCTTCAGCGATTATTGGGCAAGCTCTCAAGTGTTACAGGGTTCAATTCCAAAATCTTTTGCTAGCTGACACATTGTGTCTATATTTTAACAGGAATGAAAACCAAGTAAAATATCTAACCCTGACTCGCAAAGAGTATTTATACGAAACCAACTGACTAAATGAATGAATGAAGACCACATTAATTCAAGGAAACCTCAGATCTATAAAGCTACACAAATCTCAGACTTTTTATAGAACTCTTAACAATAGTGGTTTCTGCTATGATCGAGACGTTCAGCTACATAGACTGACAATGAATACCTGAAGTGGATAAAAACTTTAAAAATATTCTTAAAAGTTCTCAAATTCTAGGAATCCATTTTAACTACTTCCTTAACATACAGTTAAAAAAAAAAGAAAAATATATGTATTCAACACTCTCTATATACCAGGCACTGTTTATATGCTGAAGTACTTTATCTCTTTCAGTGCTGAGCACTTTGTTGGTAGGATCATTATTACTTTTATTTTATAAATGAGGAAACTAATGCTGAGAGAAGGTGGGCAACACCTTACCAGTGATCACTAAATCCTATGTGGGGAAGCAGGGATTCCACTAGCCCATCTATTTTACTCTTCCAGATCCCCGGCATCTGTTCAAAGACATCCCAAGACAACTAGCTCATTCATGCTGATAGCCCTACTTTAAGTGGTTTCTACAGATTAAATTGTGTCACTCCCAAATTCGTATGTTGAAGCCTCTCTCCTAATGTGATGATATTTGCAGATGAGGCCTTTGGGAAGTAATTTCGTTTAGATGAAGTCTTGAGAGTGGAGCAGTCATGATGGATAGTACCATTACTAGAAGAGACTTCAGAGAGCTCGCACTCTCTCCTTGCCACGTGAGGACACGGCAAGAAGGAAGCCATCTGCAAGCCAGAAAGAGAGTTCTCACCACCACCTGACCATATTCCCACTCTTATTTTAGGCTTACAGCCTGCAGAACTGTGAAAAAATAAATTGCTGTTGTTTATGTCACCCAGTCTGTGGTGTTTAGTTATGGCATCCCAAGCTGAATAAAACCGTAGTCATGTGTTACCTTTGCAATAAATGGTCTAAAAATCCTTTGTATACCAAACATACTAAATAAATAATAATTTATCATCTGTTCGAACACATTTGGATTCTTTTGATTTACCTAATTATGTTTCTGTCTCATTTTACCTTTTCATGTTTTGTTTTATTTTATCGGTCTTATTTATTTTTATTCCCAAAATATTACTGAGTAACTCCCTAATAACAACTACAAATGCTTTAGTTTAAAATTCATCTTGCCCAGACCACATATCTAAAACTTTTGGTTCACATTTCTTTGCAGCCTAAATACTCATGACGCTCGCTAGCCATTTGCTAATGTCTAATTGTCTTTATTTGGCTCTATTATTGTCGAGAATTGTTCAGGTAATTATCACGTAACTGGGAAATAAAGAAATGATAGCCCGGCTTTCTACATATTAGCAAGTTTATTCTACTCCAGGGATTATTGTGTAAGCTCTCAAGTGTTACAGAGTTCAATTCCAAAATCTTCTTAAATGAAAGGTAATTTAACAAAGGATTTCTTGTAATTGAATTGCAAATACAAAAAAAAATTCTTTTAAAATAACTAAATTTCTTGAAACCTGCTTTCTTACTCACAGATCTCTTCACTCGCCTGCTTCTAATATCCCACTCAACCCCAAAGACCTTTCCTTTCCCTTGAAGACATCCTTGACTTCTTGAGAAAGGACTTGTTCTAATTTTTAGGAACTTCTGTTAAGCACTTACAAGAGAATAATCACTTCATTCATATAAGTCTCATCCTTTAGATAGTCACTTGTTTTCTAAAAGGAATGCTTTAAATATATACGTGGGGTCTAGTGCTCAGTGTGTGACACCTTCATTGCTGTGGTTGGTCTAATGGGTGAAAGGATGCACTGAAAAGGATTTGAAAAGATATGCAAACAGGTATATTAGTTACTGCTAAAACATATTTATATAAAATATAAACTCATATAAATGAAATCATTCCAGGAAAATAGACACATTTCTAAAATATATTGTGAAAGGACATTATTTTTTAAAATCTATGCAAAGATTTCACATAATGATAATTTATGTTCGACAGTCTCAGCAGGTAAAAACAAAGCAAGATAAAAAATCATTCTGGGCATATAATAAACTACTTTTTAAAAATACATGTGTACAGAAATCTACACTTTTCTACAGGAGAATGAAGCTACATTTAAAAGTAATAATAATAGCTAAAATATTCTGAGCACTTACCATTGGCCAAATCTTGTCCTAAACTACTTTACATTTTCTAACTCAGTTCTCACAAAGAAAATACTATGCTAACACAAGACTATTATAAATAAAATTTTAGACATTTTGCAACAACTTTGTAATTGGATTTGCTATGCATTATCATTTATCAAAAATATAAATTCAATAATGAAATAATATTTGGAAAGTCATTTGATAAATTCCCATTTATCAAAAGTCTTATTTGATACCAGGAAGGAAAGCAAAAATAGGTCAATATTTAGGTCAATTATACCAAGACCCTCCCTGGAATAAATCATATCTATATTTGAAAAAGGAAATTTGATTAGTAATTTATTCAATGCTAATTAGTTTGTAGCCACAAGCCACCTTTACCACCCACATCACCCTTTCATTCCAATACCTTTGGGTTAGTTCCATCCTTATTCAAAGTTGTTTAACCTAAAATGTCTTCAGGGGATAATTTTCTAACCACCTTTTAAACTACCACCCACAGTTTCCTGCAAACTAAGATGCATCAGAAAAGTTCTTTTTTTTTTTCTTTTTCCTGAATGGCACAGAGGAAATATCAAAACATAATTGGTATGTAACAATTTGATACTTTCTACTGGAGATATTGTTCTCCTACATTTAAAATAGGAAATTACATCTAATTTACGGGTTGATAACAATGTAGTAAACAACCGAAATTATTAAATAGGTCAGTAAATAACTTAAATTACAAATCTTCCCAGTTTTAAATGATCTCAAATAACTAGTATGAACTAAAAAAAGATAATAGAACTAATTCTTTGCTATTCTAAAAACGTTTATGTCAAAGTCATTGATAATGATTTAGCTGAGTACAAATACACACCTATTTGAGAAATTTGTGGAAATACCTCAAGAAATCTGACTGATGATGTATGTCCACATGTGTATGTAAACATATGCATACATTGCAGGATGTGTGTATACATATACAATTGTGTGCACACACGTAAATATAGGTATAGAAGTAGGAGACATATATTGAGTCCATTTTAGTTTTATTTGCACAGGGCCACTCATTATTTTAAATGTGGGAACTGGTTCTTATTTAATATTATCACTTCAACAATTTCAGTAACTTAAATTTTTTGGATAATATTCCTTTTATTACAATTATCTTTTTAAAAAATCTTATGTATTAAAGTTGTGTTATATGTTAGCTTCATTTTGTAAAGAGAGCATTACAAAATACTTGTTGTATAAAAAGTGTCTAGCATCTGAGAGCTTTAACTGCCCTACTGTTAGGGTATAATGGCCTAAAACATTTGAACACACTTTGTCAGCAATAAGTGACTATAAATTTTAGCATTTACTGTATTTGTAATGATGTAACATCTTTCTCATTTCCCCATTAGGAGAAAGGTAGCATTAGTATGCCCATCTGGCAGATGTAAAGACTAAGGCAACTAGTAGAAAAGGGACCCATCACCTAGTTAATACAGAAATAAGAAGGTTAGCTTATCACACAGTTTTCTGACAACCAGCAATCTGTCTGTTGCCTTCCACAAAAAGAGGACCAACCAGAGACTTTTGGATGCTTTTGCTAATACACTGATATCTAGTCTAACAGTGTCAGTTACAATGAAATTTGGCCTGTACTGGTTTCTTGGAAGTAGTCAAAGCCAATTTAATATCAATATCTACTTCCATATACCTTCTACATCTTTGGCCTCTGACATTTCTTCAGTAACTTTAAGACTTAATTTTACCATTATATTCTCAAAATCAAAGTAAGTTTAATTACCTGGAATACCTTAATAGCTATCTCATTCCAGTTTAACAGATCTGACTCTCTCATTAAGCAATGGATAGCCAGGGAATGCACTGACTGCATTTACATTTTAGACAAGTCCGCCTCGTAACTGGAGGGCGAAGTTGCTAGTCAGAAATACCATCTAGGCAGCCATTGCAGGCACAAAGCGAGAGGTGGCCAGGCCCAAACCTAAGACAGTGACAGCAGCACCAAATGAATGTGGGAAAGGGAAGGAAGAGACATAAGGACAAGGCTCTTAAAGGCAATGAGTGTTTGGGATTCAATAGGTTGTGAAGAAAACATAGGAAAAGATCAAAATACGGAAGAATGAAGATTTGTCGGAAGGTTTTATATTTTTAAAGGATTGGATTTTAATCACTACGTATCAAGTCCATGATTCAAACCTGTTTGCTCAAATCTATTTATTAGATGATTTAGATTATTAACATGGGATCTGAAAGTGGCTAAGAAATCTTTTTAAAGTTTATGTACTCATTTATTTTAAGAAGAAAATAAAATACCACTTGAAATTAGCTTAAAACCTATATCAGCTATAGACTTCAACAACTCACATTGGGTTTAGCACTTGTAAAACTGTGGTTCATAATTTGAAACATTTAACACTTTGTTAAATTGTAATAAGTTTAAAACTCTGTAAAATCAAAAAAGAAAATATATATAATGGAAATATATGAATGCCTTGAATTTGTATTCACAGACGGGAGGGTATAAGGCTGATATCAACAGCAATAGATATTAGAAACTACTCACAATTAATTTTAAATAAAGATGGCATAGAACAAAACTGTTAGTCTGATTTAATTGAAATTTAAATTCATAGTATGAAAAAATAAGAATAAAATCATCACTTCCTCCTTTATCAGCACACACAAGTAATATCAGGTTGCACAGTCACATTCCATTGTAAAGTGTCATGATGTTATTCCATGAAGAAGAGCCAGCAAAAGTGATGCTGATAAACAAATTATAGTTTCAAGTTATTAAACTGAACGTAACTTTATCTTCTGGAGGGTTGTTAAATAAAAGAACTCCAGAATCTTAATCTATTGGAGTGTTATAAAAAAAAAGTATGCCCTTTGCCATGTTTTTAAACTCATTTAACTCTCATTAAAAACAAAACAAAACAAAACTCTATCACACCAGTATGAAAACCTATTTTCAAACGAAAAACCCAATGCTTAATCTCAAAATGATACTGCAAACAATCTGTTTGTTGCTATGGCAGAGGATTTGTGATGAGTGATGTGTCTTCTGATTTCCCTTTTGGAATGCATTCTTTTGTGCTTTCAGTTTTGTTTTGAAACTACTCCATGATCATGAGTACATCTGACATTGCTGACTTCTTACTGTAGGCATGTGAAAGCTATATGGGAAAAATGAGAAGAGATTAAGAGGGAAGTCTTATGTAAATCTTATAATATTAAAGGAGGATTTTTCAGTGAAACAGAAGACCTGATTTTGGAGACTGCATAGTATATGTTTTCTAAACAGAAAAGATATTATTTTCTTAGAAATGTCATCTATTTGTCTAATTTTACACAGAACTCTTTATAAAAATTACAGCAAAGTGTTTTAAAATATACATAAAAACAATAAAACAACTTCAAAATATAGATTTCAAAGAATATAATGCTAAATCTAAGACATTTAAAATGTTTGTATTAAATTTTTAAAATTGTCATTAAAATGTAGCTGAAAGAGACTGTAATTTGTAAATAGCTTATGAAAGGTGAATTTACAATGCAAATTGAAAAACCATTGTAAGTAAGCAAAAATGGAGAAACAATACAACATTCAAATTGATTTTATAAAATTCACTGTCTATAGAGAAAGTTTGTTTTATTGAACTTAGCATCGAGGAGAATTTTATTACAATGATCTTTGTTGTGGTTGACTGACAATAAGATGTCCACAATTATGTTCCTTTTGTTACCATCTTTTCTCGGTGACTTTTGGGGAATGCTAAAAGACTATTATGAAATTCAATGGAGAAGATTTTTCACATTAAATAGAGATCAGATAATTTTAAACTTTTGGTTTCGGAAGAAAGTACAATTTTGAAAGAAAAAGTGAGAATTAGACTGTCAACTCAATTTGAAATAATATTTCAAAGTTAAAATATTAAATTCAAATGACTAAGTAAGCAAAAAGAGCCACCATGTACTATCATTTTATAAAAGAAGAAAATACGTCTAAGATGAGAAACACGTCTTACACCAACATGCATGTGCGTGTGCGTGTAGTGCTGTGGAATCTCACCATTTATAAAGTGTCTTTGGGAAATGTTGCCTTAAAATGTTATTTAAAAAATATTTTAGATTTATGGATTTTATAGACACTATAAGGTAGAAACTTGATGTTTCTGGGGACTGTCAGGATACTTTGTTCTCAAATGAGGCCATCAAATGCCTGGAATCCAGCAGATACTTTGATGCCTTTCTCAGCCATGAGGACTGTATGTCTGCAGTTCTAAGATGTTACCACTAGAGGCCAGCCTTGCTTTAACTCCCCAGTCAAATAATGATAAAGGAGATGATAGTTTCTAATAACTTTTTATTGAAAGATATAAATGTAGTACTTATATAACTAGTTTTTATAATATATACATTATGTTTAAAACAAAGCTGGCTATCTTGGGGATCTACTAAGAGGTTCACATAATTCACTATCTTTATAACTATGCAAAATCACCACACAGCAATTTTTTGGCTAAGCACGTTGCAGAAATTGTGTGAAAAATCACAAAACTTTATATGAAATATATCCTTCTTATCTACATGTCATCAATGAAGGATCTAAGGCTCATAGAGGTTAGAAATGTTTAGAGTTCCTCATAGTTTGGCTCCTGCGTACATTTTGAGTGTCCTCTTTAGTCTTAAATTCATGCTATGATGAGTTACTTGCAGTTTCCTGAAAATTCTCATCTCACATATTTATTCATACTATGTTAAAAATTTATTTATATTGCATTCCCATTTTCAACCTCACTTCCTTTCCCTCATTCACCAGTGTAATGCCTTACTATCCTACAGGTATGATCTCAAGTCATGTTGTCTGTGGAGAAATGTATCCTGCACACATAATCACTGTTATATTCTACAGAGTTTTCTTAAGTAATAATTTTAAATGATAATATTATCAAACATACAATCCCATGTAATTTACATATATATATATATAATGTCAAAAGGTATAATCATTACTATTTCCTTTTATCTTGCATGAAAAAACTGACCAAACTCTTAAATGATCAACCTATTAACAATCCTTTCAAAAGAGTATGTTTTCGGTAAGTTAAAGTCTCTCGGTTCAAGGAGTCTAATTGAAATCAAGTTAAGGAAAAAATCCCCAAAAACAAACATGAACTTACTGGCACATGTAAAAGAAAATCACATCAGCCATCTCATTTACCAGCAGCCCGCATCCAGACAAACACCCACGCCTTTCTCATCATCATTTCTATTTCACTTTCAGGCCGACACTCTCAGGGGAGGGAGGTCTTTAACTAATAAAGCTTAACGATCCTTATAGGAGGCGATTTTATTTTATTTTAAAAAATTTGTTATTGTTATTTTACTACAGTTGTCCCCATTTTCCCCCCTTTGCCCTTCTCCACCCAGCCCACCCCCCACTCCCACAGTCAATCCCCACTCTGTTGCCCATGTCCATGGGTCATTCATACATGTTCTTTGACTAGTCCCTTCCCCTTCTTTCCACCATTATCCCCTTTGCCCTTCCCCTCTGGTCACTGTCTGTGAAAAACAATTTTAATTAGAACAGAGAGATTCACTCC
>PVJD01011531.1:0-45612 GCA_004026545.1 Mormoops blainvillei
TGGGTAGGACAGGGGGAGAGCAATGGGGGGAAATGGGGACAACTGTAACTGAACAACAAAACAATAGCAATAAACTGCAAAAATGCTTGTAAATAAATAGTTTAGCCTTCTTACATTTTGATATAAAGCTGTGAACTTCATAACTTTGTAAAGCAAGATATAAAGCAAATACAAGAGGAAAATAAAGTACTTTTACTACCTGTTTTAAAAAAAGAAAGAATGATGATACCCTCTTGTCCGGAAGCAGATCTCACTGAGATACATGTGACTGCTTCTGGAAAAGATAACTTTACGGTGTTGAAAGAAGTGGAGTCATAAAATGACTGCAAAGTTCCGTTGAGAAATCTATATACAAAATCTGTGCCAAATTAGTGTTTAACATTGCAGTTGGAGAATGGCCTGTTAAATCCTCCTCATAGGACACAACAGAATCACAACTGAAGTCATCACCACAGTCATTCCTGCCCTGGGACGTGTCATAAGAGGGACCTGGAAGCTATACTCTGTGGAAGCAGAGTGCCCGATGGGGGCAAGAACTGGATTTCTTGCCTCAGGAATTGGTGGATGGGGTCTAGTTCACATTCTACATGCAAAAAACAAACAAATAAAACCCTGAAACTACTAAGAGAGAGCTGAAACTGTATCAGACAAATGCTGAATGTTGAAGTGGTTCGTCAAACAAAATGTATGGTCTTTGGTGTAAGAAAAAACAAGGGTATTGAAAGAACCTTTGGATTAGAGGCATCTTGATATAGATACATTTTGCCTGTTAAAAAGCTGGTATTTGGAAATAAAATCAAGCCTTGAGTATTTTAACTAAACCAGCATTCTGTAATGCTCAGAATAATTTTTCTTTCCCTAATCAGCTATGTTTCCTGTTTTTTTTGAGAGAAAGAGAGAGAGAGAGAGAGAGAGAGAGAGGAAATTGATTTAGCTACTTAGTTATTGGGTGCTAAGGAAGTTAAGCCTGTTGTAACTAGAATTTAGCTACAGTTTCCCTTGAAAAGTTGCCAGGCCACCTATTTCTATGTTGGAGGTATCAGCACTTTGGGGTAAATGCTCTGTTACTATTTTCACTGGGAAGAAGCTCTCAAGTTTCATTTCAGTATCACAAGGCAAATAGGTACCTATTTTTATGGAAGAAAAGGCACAATAAGATTTTTTTTTCCTCATGACAAAGAAATATGCTTTCTTACACCTTACACTAAAGGCTTCTGGGAAAGAGGGCGCATAAGTTTTCATAAGGAGTCAGGAAGCCTCGAGGGAAGAACGGGACTATGATCCTGACTCAATCTGAGGGGTGGGGAGTGGGGAAGAGGCTGCATGTTAGACTCTTCAAAACAGAGATCAGCAGAAGGAAAAGACATGGAGCAAGCTCACCAAGACCCAAGGAGAAACTGAGCATGAGAGTCTGAGAGTCAGTAACAGCGGACCCTGTCTGAAGAAAGCGGTAGTCTTGGATGGGGTGTGAAATTGATGGAGAAACCCTCTGCCCGCTCAACCCTGGAACGTTAGGCATCTGTTGCTTTGGTGTCAACTAGGACATATATGTCATTAAAAAGTCATAACACTCGGGAAATCATTTTCTCTCTCACCTTTGAGGAAGGCCAATGTCCTCTGCTTGGATCCGTGCTGCTGGTTTTAGTGGTGACAGGGAAAGGGAGCACTTTCTAATTTCCTCTTTTTGAAGCATGGGCAGAGGTTTGGAGTCGGTGACAACATCATTTACCACATCAACAGGACATTCTGGAACACCTCATCATGAGTTTGCTATCTTCAAGGGCTTGGGTCTGTTTCCAGTGATAAGGAAAAGTAAAAAAATGTTGATCCTTAGACTGGAAAAACCTAAGAAATTATTATGTTTTGCACAGAAGGGGAATCTCGATAAAAAGTAAAGAATAAGAATTTTTCCTCATTGTAAGGACACTTAGAGTCACTTAAAATTGAACATTCACAAGTCGTAACCTGATTTTTGTGCCCAAAGTTCATATAGTATAATAAGGTAGCTTAGAAAAATATATAATATATAATATGTAATAGATAAGCTTATAACATATATATGAGTATATAATATATATAATGTGTATATGTCAACATATAAAAACATATATATTATATAGTATAATAGTGTATATATATGATAAGAATGGCTTTCTATGAGTGTTGGTTTGGCTGGAGGCTTTCTTCTTCATGTGCCTGAACAGATCAAGGAGTGTCTCAGGGAATTATAGTTCCTACTACAGAACAAAGTCTGATCAATTTATTTAGTAAGAGTTTGCAAGGCCACACAGTGAAATAGATGGAGAGCCGACCAATGTTTCCAGCTGCAGGGCTGGTTCTCTCTGTTTCAGCATGTGCTACTTTTAACATTATTGCTTCCCAGCTCATATTTTAAGGATTGTTCATACTGTGGCTGACAATTGTTACTTGTTGGTTTCTAGCAACCAGTTCTACCTTTCCTGGTGACAGCACTTCATTTTTTGTGTTTATGTAACCATCCTGCTTCCATTCACAGGATATATAGATTTTTTTTTTAAGGTGGGCATTCCATCCCCAATTCCAAGGATGGAGAGAACCTAATGTGGGTCTAAGCCTATTTATGTCTTCTACCCCACAGGTGCATGGGACTCGTCCTGGGACTGCCAAACAGAGGGAAAGTTAGGAATTGTGAAGGAGCGTTCAGAAGAAATTGTTGTCTTCTGCTGGTGGTGGTGAGATACCATGAGCCTGAAGAAAAAAGGTAGGTGATAATCCAGCCAGCAGGGGGAAACAAAACTGAGCGACACTTTCTACCATCCCCAATGCCCTTTTTGTCTTGTTCCTTCTCAAATAGAATTTGCCTAATGTATCTGCAGACCCGAACATAAGGGGGGCCATAGTAAGGATGACCTATAGCACGCATTTAGGTGTGGCACACATGGCCCCACTAACCTATGAACTCATCTGTTTCAGAGAATAAAGTTCATTAAGTGAGTCACTTTGGTCTTACTCACACTTAAGTGCTTTGTTTAATAAAAGCTGCGTCCGAGCCAGGCTTTACGTAAAACCCGACTCTGATCCCTTCTCTCTCCTGTGGGTACAGCATACTGGCTTTGGTCACCGCTATTGAGAGACGGTGATGATAAATAGTGTTGTTGTTGCTGGGTGTATGTTTCTTGCAGGGGACAGAAATGGAGGTTAGAAATGCATTCTTGAGGGACATTTTATTTTAAAAAAATAAATAAAATGTGCTGTGTTTCCGGGGTGCCCGAGGCCAAAAGAATGTCTCTGGCATCAAATACGCTGTAGATGTAAATAAATCTAGCTAATGCTTTCTGGTAAACAAATAAAGTAACACTAAAATATCCCAGGGTGTTCTCAGGGTAGAGTACCTCACCTTCTACTTGAGTTTTTATTTCACCTGTTGGCTCTCAAATTTCTCCCATTCTTCTTGAGAATTCTAGAAGAAATTTTATGGCTTTGGTGACAGGCAAATAGGCTTTGTTGTTCTGAGCACAAAGCTCCATAATATGTAAGAATGCTTCAAATCCAAAAATAGGGAGAGTTAAGGAATAACTATTAATAGTAACGGCTAATAGTTACAAGGAATAAACTGGTTGACAATAGCTAATAATTGCACGGCATAGCTGGTTGATTGATTTCTCCCTATCATTTAAATATAGAAAGACTCTTTGAGGTGAAACAAATTTCTAATTGGTAATATCCATGTGGGCAGGATAAAATTTGCCATTGTGAATGGTGGAAAAAAAATGAAGGGATCTAACCAGAGCTGCTGTTAAAGAAAACTCACAAGTGAAAATTTCTTTCTTATTTTTTTAACTCTTCTTCGCTTCCACATACACTTGACAACCAAGACTCTCATGCTTCCTCTTAGCTCATCAGGGTGCCATGCTAAGCACTCTCTCGTTTCCAGACTGTTTTTTGCTGTAATTATTCTTTTCTGCCTTATTTTTAATCTTTCTCACTTCACCCAAAGCCAATCATTCTTGTCCTATATCCCATTCTCTCATGCGTTTCTAGGTGTCCAAAATTAATCTTGAAAACTAAGGTGTGGATAGGTAATTACTCAATTTTCCTCATCATAAAAGTACCTGCATCTTAAAGGAGTGGTAATTCTGGAGGTAGAATGCCCTGCCCCAAATTAGAACCTTCAATTGTGGAATGTTAGGTACCATGGAAGGTGAACTGGAAAAACTTTAGTTTGTTTTTGGTGGGGAAAAGGTTTTCATGGTCCTTTTTGGATAAACTTACCTGGGCAGTGACTCACCTTGCTTACATGGCTCATATATAAAAGGACATGGAATGTGTATCAAACTCTGGGTCACTAAGCCAAGCATAAAAGTATAGCTATACAGCCAGTAATACAGGTACTGTGTTTTAGAATAGTGCATATACTTCTTTATATGGTCCTCAACCTTGAAGATTTTTTATATTAAAGGTCCTGGAGGGTGTTATTTGAGGAATGGACTCCTGAATTTGTCAGTTTGTGGTGTAAGTTTTGTCGGTGCATGCAAACCTGCCACAGTGTGATGGGCCTAAAAAAGGAACACAGATTCTGCAATTGAGATGTTCTCTGTTCTTTTGAAATACCTCATTTACACATGTTTATTTGGGGTTGAAATCCATTTCCCTCACTCTAAGAAATTCTACCATTACATTAGGAAATGATAGAGAGAAAGTACTTTCAGATTTTTAAAATATAATTCCTATTTGCTAGTTTTTAAGCACCTATAGAGATGGAAATATAGTTTTATAAATTTTTAATATCTATATGTGAATAAAGTTTTTATTTGATGTGACTCTCAGGGATTCGAAGAAGCATTATCATTAAAAATCATAATTAGGAATTGTCTGTGGCCAGTTCAATCATAATCACACATAAAAATCTATTCTTATAAAGGTAAGCTCATATTTCTCATTAAAGAAAGAATGGAAAAACCTTTATTTAAAGTTTTGTGTAAATTTACTAGTTAATACTGTTTCTATATCTTTTATTCTATTTATCTAACTTTCCTATATTATATTGCAAATGTAACTTTTTTTTTACCAGGCCCTATATAGACTCTCCCAAATCCATTCCAGTTTATCCTGTGTGCCATACAGAGATAATCATTTTTATGGGTACTGTAACTGGGAAGTTATTGAGAGGCACTGCCATGGTCCCCACTGGATGTTGATTAGTAAGGTAGAATTTAAAATGATGACATCCACTTTTATGTCTAGAGCTGCAAACAGTGAACCACATTAGAACAGATTTGTGCTATTGTTGCAAGAATCAATTGTATTATTACTCTTGAAAATAATTTTAAGGTAAGTAGGTGCCCATTGTTTCGGGGAAGTATGTAACAGCATCTTTCCGTGATTTTTCAAAGGCTGTTTTCCTCAGTTTTCACTGGTATAGGGAGGTACATATATGGGCATGAGGAAGATAAATTTGCATAAAGGATAAGGTTTCTTATGGGAAGGAAATGATCGGAACCCAACCAGTTTTCTTTTGAGATTCGCTGTTATCACAATGAATCCTTGTGACAGATTAAGGTAGCTCTAACTAAGGCCCCCATGGACCCCGAAAGGAATTCATCTTGTAAGAACTGGAAATCCTGATTGGTGACTTGGATTCATGACCCCCAAGAGTTATTTAGGCACAGAATTTTTCAAAGGTGGGAGATTTCTTTCTGATCTAGAGACCCTGACAAGGAGGCCAGTATTTGAGAATAATGAATACATTCATAAATATAAATGATGACTTCTTGCCCTGGTTGGTGTGGCTCAGTGGCTTGAGTGCCAGCCTGTGAAGGAAGGGGTCACTGGTTTGATTCTCAGTTGGGGAACATGCCTGGGTTGTGGGCCAGGTCCCCATTAGGGGGAGCACAAGAGACAACCACACATTGATGTTTCTCTCCCTCTCTTTCTCCTTCCCTTCCCCTCTAAAAATAAATAAAATCTTAAAGAATTAAATTATGACTTCTTACTTGGGAGCTGAATACTTGGGAGCTCAAGTAGAATACATTCTTAGTTAAATATAACATTAAAAGCAATGCAGTCATTGTTTCTTGAAATAAAACACACCACACACACACACACACACACACACACACACGCACACACACTGAGTTCAGACAGAACATCTTCAAATCTTCATGGCATTAATTTTCAATGGCAACAATGGCAACCTAAAATGGGGCCCAGAATTGATGGATCAGATTCTCACTTGTGTTTGCTTGGCATTTGGGAACACGGATGATTCCCTTGCTCTAAGCAAGTTTCTTTGGTTCTTAAGATATTGCTGTTGCATAGCTAAGTTGACCAGGTCTTTGCTTAAGTAATGAATTAAAATATGAGGAGATTAGACCATACGGTGGTTAAAGATAACAAAGCACCAATTAGATAACACCAAGTAGAATTAGAGTGCATTTTGGAAGGGAATGAACATTTTGACATTTCTTCATTACAGGAATGTCTAACTTGAGAGGCAAATTAGGAAATTAATAACTGGAACTTTAGAAAACTATTTGAAGGGCACTGTAACTAATGTATGAACTTTAAACAGTTTCAGACAAAAAGATTTAGGATTGAAGTCTCCATAATGCATTACATACTCTAGTGCATAGAAATGAACATTTACATGCAGGATAATAGATAAGGGAGTTGACAGACTTAATGCAAAAGATGGATGATGTATAATCAAAAAAATGAAAAAATCAAGCAAGGAAGAAAAATCTTGGGAAATTCACTCCAGGACTGAGGTATTTCTTTTAACCCTACTTGAAGATGTATTTGAATTGATATTCTAACTACCAGTTTAATGTTTTTGTTGTTTCAGGTATATATAGATCCCTCTGTCTCTCTTTATCTCTCTCTCTCTATATAGACACATATACACAAACACTGACATAAGTATATGTTTGTATCTTACATGTGTTAATGTACATGGTATATATGTTTATACTTAATTTGGTTGCTAAACAGCATGTGTCTTATTCTATAACAGGTTAATTGCTTTTCAGTGAATTTTTGTTTACTCATTGTTTTTTTGATTTTTGTCACATAATATTGCAGTAAGAAACCTTTTCCCAGATCCATAGTCCAGGTAACCGGTGCCTTTCACATAGCATTGGCTTAGCAAGGCTTCTTCCTGTCAATGGGCCATATTTTATATTTACTGCAAAGGTAATCCCAAATGTTGCCATGTTTGATTACATTCTCCTCATTTCTGTGTATTTGAGAGAAAAAAAAAATGGTAGGAATGTTGTATATAGAAACTTTGCATTTGGGTTGTGAAGGACTCTTTTCTATGGGAAGTTCTGAAAGCCCCAAGTATGACTTGTACTTACCTCATCTATTACTCTTAAGGGAACATTGAAAGTCTGTGAGTTCATTAGAGTGTCAGCTTGGGCATGACGTCTCCATTGTCATATCCTCAGTTTTGGCCCAGGGCTATAAACTCTGTGAAAATACTCTTAACATTCTTAATCAAGGTTAACCCTGTGGCTATGATTATACAATAAAAGTGAAATCAAAATTTTAGTACCTATTTTATAACTTCATCAGTATAAGCAAAGACTCTAAATAATTTAGAAATGGGCCTTTTCTTTTTTCTTCAAAGGCACATTTTTAAAGGATGGAATGAGTATTTAGCAATTATTTTAGTTTGGATTTGGAATTAATGGTCCAATAAAGGGCTCACCATTTTTTAGTTGTTTTTTTTCTCTGTATTTCCAGTTAAATGCATTCTCCCTATTTCCATCTGGAAATGGAAACAGCCCAGCCTTAAGCCTCACAGTATGCCGGTAGAACTTACATCAAACTAATACACAAGGACATTGGGACTTTCAACAACAAATCTTCCTTGTATAAACAAAGGTTATTTAGATTTTTAGAGGAACGCAGAGGGTTGGCAATTTATTAGGTGAGTCTGGCCAATGTGAAATATTAATGCAATGATTTAGTTTAAAATTATCCTCTTTCCTTGATTGCTGTCATTTCCCTCACAAGTTGTATAAGACATTGCAGTTGTGTTTCCCTGGCATTATGAATAGGAAATGTTGTGAAGTTGTGCCAAATTATCAGTGGTTTGTGATACAGCTGTTTTCTGAGTTCTAATGTGAGGTGGGAATGAGGAGAGGTCCTTCTAACCCATACCTGGAGTCTCTATTCCTGCCGGGTCTACACTTGCAGACTACAGGGTTTGTTGCTAGAATAGGAATCTTCCAACACAATTTCTTCAAGTATATTTGGCAAAATTCTGCTCTCAGACATTCTAGCTCAGATTTGTCATAACTTAGTTTTTGTTTGCACCTCATCCCAACATAATTTATTGTAGAGGGGGAGCATAACAAGGGAGATAGACAGAGTCATTGTTCTTTCCTTTTGTGTCTTGGAGTCATAAATAATTGTGCCTGTGAGTCTGTGGCTATGAACTGAAGCCCTGGTGTTTTGATAATATAACTAATATTTGAAACAAAACTTAGAAATGAAAGAAAAATCCTGAAAATGGCCTAATCTTTAAATGTGATTATTTACAAATCCAAAAATTCAATTAGTATATATAGATAATCTCATCCTAACTAATAAATTCCAAACTAAATGCTATGTACCAAGAAAGAGAGATCATTCCTAGAGTGTATTTTGTAAGCAGTATAGGCTTGAGATGACTTCTTCATCCTTCTTAGCCAATTTTCTTCCACATCATTTCCTTTAATATATTATACTGAGTAAGAGGGATAATTCAATTTATATATTTTGGAAATATATATATTAATTTTAACAACCTAGCATATTGTTCAAGTTTTATTTTTGTTTAATTTTTTCATTTCAACCCTGTAGTTCAAATTCTTGACTATCAAATTGTTTCATTCTGGAAACTGTAGAGACATTATTATATTTTACATTATTCTGCTGGTTATTATCCTTAGCAGCCATTAACTCCCACAGGAAGTAAGGAAGTTATGAGTTTTTTTCTCACCCATTTCCAATAAGAGAAAAATGGAACATAACTCTAAAAAAGGAATAAAAATATAATTATAAAATGGTAACTTGCTTCATTATTTTCATGTACCAGAGCTGAGGGAACATGCGGAAAACCCAAGTGGCAAGCAATTTTGCTTTTCTGTAGCTGGAGAAAAGAAAGTTTTATCAACTTTACTAGAAAACAGGGTGGGCTAAAAGTAGGTTGACAGTTGTTTGTATGGAAAATAATATAATAATTTATAAATAATAATACAACAATTAGTTTGGTGTTTCACTACTCATCACTGTAAACCTACTTTTGTCCCACCCTGTATGTGTAAATAAGTACAGTTAATAAACAATATTAAGAAATTTTATTTATATTAATTCCTATTAAAAATATAAAAGTTGGTTAGACAGACACATAGACACATGTACATTTTCTTTTCCTTTTTTTGACTCTAACAGAAGTGATAGGACTGCAGTCTTTTCTGTAAATGGATGTGAAAACCCCAAATACTAAATGCTTTTCTGTTGCCCTGAAGGAAAACATAATTACATGAAGGGTGGGAACTCTCAAAACACTTCTGAAACTTGATACTCCCAAAAGATTGTACTGGCTGAAAGTTTAAGTGGGGCAACGAAGTACTTAGACAAACCCTGGATGGCTGAGTCATAAGCAGTCATTTAAAGGTAATTAGAACTTTAGAGGTAGAAATCTTGTGAAGATTATGTCACAGCAAAGATAAGGATGCCTTTAGGGCACTTTAAGAGCAAGGATTCTGCCCCATTCTTGTACTTTATTATTTTTTTTTAAAGGTTTTATTTATTTATTTTTAGAGAGGGGAAGGGAGGAAGAGAGGGAAAGGAATATCAATGTGTGGTTGCCTCTCATGTGCCCCCGACTACTGGGAACCAAACCGATGACCTTTTGGTTCACAAACCGGCACTCAATCCACTGAGCCCCACCAGCTGGGGCTTGAACTTTATTCTTAAACAGAAGTTCTAGATACTTTCATAGTTTAGGACATCATATATATTTGAGTTTTTGGCATGGTCCCCAGGAAGCACACTAGCTCATTCAGGCTGAACCTCAGGCAGCATTAGATAACCAATCTCATTGTAACTGATGAGTTCCAAATTAAATGTTATGTACCAGGAAAGAGAGAAGATCATTCCTAGAGTTTATTTTGTAAGAAATGTACGTTTGAGATTACTTCTTCAACTTCTTTGCCTATTTTCTTCTACATAATTTTCTCTAATAATATTGTACTTAATTATAAAGATAATTCAGATATAATTACATAGTATAAGAATGAAGGGGAAGGAATCCTGTGACATGACTGAAAATGAATCATCCTGGCCCCTTCCCTGTCTGTTACATTGCAGCTCTGAAAAGATGTGACTATGCAATAGACTGATTGCAAAGCTGCCCCAAGTTCTTTCTCTTTCCCTCTATTGGCATTCTTTGCAGTGGGATTTTGTATTTCCTCCAGTACTCTGTTTCCCCAACCCTTGTTTAGACCAGACTTGTTATTAGCTTAGACCAATAACTTCTTTTGACTTTCAATACATTTTTTAAAATTACAGTTGATGTATAATATTATACTAGTTTCAGGTATATAACCCAGTGGTTAGACATTATATAACTTACCAAGTGATCAGCCTGATAAATCTCATACCCATCTGCCACCATGCATAGCTATTACAGTATTACTGACTATATTCCCTGTGCTGTACTTTATATCCCTATGACTATTCTGTAACTACCGATTTGTACTTCTTAATCCCTTCGCCTTTTTCACCCATTCCCAAACCCCCCTGCCACCTGGCAACTGTCAAAATGTTCTCCGTATCTATGAGTCTATTTTGGTTCTGTTTGTTTGTTATTTTGATTTTTGGATTCCTCATATAAGTGAAATCATATGGCATTTGTCTTCCTCTGACTTATTTCACCCAGCACAATACCCTCTAGGTCCATGTATGTTGCAGATGGCAAAATTTCATTCTTTTTTACTGTGGAGTCATGTTCCTTTGTGTAAATGCACCACTTCTTTTTTGTCCATTCCTCTGTCGATGGGCACTTAGGTTGCTTCCATATCTGTTGGCCAAGAAATTCAATGAAAATGATGATGTGTCAATTCCAAGTCTAGGCCTCAAGAGGTCGGGAACTATTTCCAGCTTCTCTTTGAGCCTCTGGCACTGACACAAAAACAAGTCTGTGGGAGAGTGAGAGGGCACACAGAGAGAGGACCTGGTCATCCTTAACACTGACTAGCTAGCCTGCTCAGGGCAGATGCATGAGTGAGTCTGGTTAAAATTACAGTAATTGTACAAGTCATCTATAGATCCATAGTTAATAACATGTGATTATTAGTTCATGACACTGCACTTTGCAGTGGTGTGTTATACAGTAATAATTAAATAAAAAGGCATGAAGCATGTAATTGAGTTACTATTAACTATACAGTCTCATAATAAGTGTGTGGCTTCACACTCTCTCCTCAGTATTTCCTTGGTAATGTTAAGTAATTTTGAAACAAGTGGTCACATATCAAAATCCAGGAGAATAAGGAGAGAGCTATGCACCAAACTTAAGGTAATAAATCTTTGAAAATACCGTTCTTTTATAGAATGGGTTATCAGAACAATACAACTGTATATTTGTATGTATAATGCTGTACATACATTAAAAATGTATAAAGCAAAAATAGGAGTGAATTAATTATAATAAAATATTTTAAGCACCCTACCCTATTCTCAATAGATAAGATATATGAATTAGTCATCCTGGGTGGGTTGCTTGGTTGATTGGAGTACCCTCCTGAACACTGAGTGGTTACTGATTTGATCCCCCTTCGGGGCACGTACCTAGGTTGGGTTTGATCCCCCCAGTGGAGGCACGAATGGAAAGCAACCAATTTTCTCTCTCAGGTTGACATTTCTTTCTCTCTCTCTCTCTGTCTCTTTTTCTTTCTAAAAAATCGATAAACATATTCTTGGTGAAGATTAAAAAAATTATGAATTATTTGAAGAATGAGATTACCAAAATGAGCCATATAGAATATTCCAGTCATCAACTGCAGAATGCACTTTTTCCCCACACTAAAGAAAATATTTTTTTAAAAAATTGACCACAGACTATGTCATACAGAAAATGTCAGCAAAATTTCAGAATTAAAAATCACGTAGAAGAATACAGTCTCTGATTCGGGTTAAAGAGGAGCCTTCTATGATGATAAAGTAGTCAATTCTCTAAGACGATATAACAACCCTAAATGTGAATGTGCCTAAAGTATCAAAATATGTGAGCCAAAAACTAATAGAACTACCAGGAGAGCTAGATTAATTCACTATTATTTCTGGAGATGTCAATACCCCTCTTTCAGAAGCGAACATATCCAACCAGTAGAAAATCAGTAAGGACATATTTTAACTCAGCAACACCATCAATCAACTGGGTATAATGAACATTTATAGACTAATTGATTTAACAAGAGTAGAATACACATTCTTCACATGGAACACTCAACAAAATAGACCACATTCTGGGCCGTAAAACACATCTTACCAAATTTAAAAGACTAGAAATTATACAGTGTCTGCTCTTAGACAAAAATGAAATTAAAGTACAAATTAATAGCAGAAAGATAGCTGGGAAATACATAAATACTTGGAGATTAAACAACACATTTTAAAATACACATTAGCCAGAGAAGAGTTCTCAAGAGATTTAAAAATATTTTGAACTAAATGAAAATGAAAATATAACTTACCAATATTTGTGGGATCAAACTATAGTAATGATTAGGTGGAAATTTATAGCAGGGAATGAATATATTAAAAAGGAGAAAGATCTGAAAACAATAATCTAAGATTATATCTTAGGAATTAGAAAAAGAATAGCAAATTAAATCCAAAGTAAGCAGAAAAAAAGAAAAGAAATGGAGCAGAAATCAATGAAATTGAAACAGGAAATCAATAGTAAAATCAATAAAACCAAAAGTTGGTTATTTGAAAAGATCAATAAAATTTATAAAGTTCTAGCCAGACTAACTAATAAAAAAAAGAGGACAAAAATTACTAAGAGCAGAAATAAAAGGAAGAATATCATTCCAGATCTCATGTACATTAAAATTATAATAAAAATACTATGAATAATTCTGTTAATATACTTGATAACCTTCAACATTAACTCTAAAACTATAGTGTTTCTAAAAGCAGACATAGAAGAATATCTTTGTAAACAAAATAGGCAAATATTTATTAGATTTGATTAAAATGCTCTAAACAGAAAACATTGATATATTGTTTTTAATGGAAATGAGCACTTGTGCTATTTGCAAGACATTTTTTTTTAAATGAAGAGGCAATCAAAACTGGGATAAATAAATATCACATATTATCTGATAAGTTCTAATAATATCAGATATGAAACTATTCATTTATACCCTATGTACTCTTCTATGTAAGAATGTGACTTCTCAATTAAAGTGAAAACAAACAAATAATAACAGCAAAAAGAAAAAAAAATCCAAGGCTTGAGCATAATGTTTTAAGTAGCAAAATTCATAAAGAGAGCTTCTAGGATCGTACACAGATGAGTTCCTGCACAAAAATAGCTCCCTTTTCACACTAGATTAATCAGCTGTTTTCCCACCTACTTACTGTATAAACAGTCTCTCTTTACGAAAAGATAGGAAGAATGAAAAAGAAATTTTCCAGCAAAATAATCGAGGGAGCATAGAACGACCTGGAAACGCATAGTCATTCATTCACATATACATACCTATGGACATGTAGATTTTAAAAAAATCCAGTCTTCATGTTACTTTTTATTTAGATCCTGTTCTCCACCTCTTTTTAGAACATGGCAATGCTCATTGGCCACCTGAGAAGCACCACTGAGGGGCAGCTCCTGTTCGCTTGCATCCTGAGTAACCCTGGAGGACAAGGCCATTGTCGTGTCCAGTCATATGAGACTTAGGAAAGCCCCCTAAGTTGCACAGCATACTGCTTAAAGTTTTCTTTCTTTTTCTTTTAAAAAAATTATTTATTATTTTCTCTTGTCACCGTTTATCTCCCCTGCGCGCTCTTCCACCTCCATACCCTGCCACAGTCTCCACGCTGTTGTTTGTGTCCGTAACTTCTTCCTTTCTCTTTCTTCTTTTTTGCTCAATCCATGCACCACTCCCAGCCTACCCTAAAGTTTTCTTGATGACAAGTTAATTTTACATCTGAAGTGTGTTCATTGTCAGTTTACATGGGGAGTTTAATAGACCTCCTTGTACACACAAAGCTTTAGCTGGCAGCCATACTGGGCATGCTATGCCGGAAACTCCTATATTCTTTGAGTCCTTTTTATTTCCAAAAGTTGTGCTGACTGCTATTGATGAAACTGAGGCCATTTCCATGGAAAAGCCTGCTGTTTCTACCTTCATTGATTTTTGGCTTGTACAGCTCACCAGGGAGTAATTGTTAGAATCTCTCGCGGATCAGGGAAAGCGTGCAACCTCAGTGTTCAACAGCTTTTATCACCAAGTAACTTTCAGAACCTTTTCATAACCTAATTGCACCCATACTCAAGGAAAGAGGATGTTTAGTTTACCTAGTCAGAAAAGAAAAGGTACTAAAAAAGGCTCCAAAATTGCAACACCAAAATGTTTATATGGTGTTGGCAAAGTAGGTTGTATGTGAAACAGAGTTTAATCTTGTATTATTATTTATTAATTGTTGTATTATTTTCCATATGGACAACTGTAAACCTACCTCCCCCCGTATATTCTTTTAGATTAGCG
The DNA here is from genome assembly GCA_004026545.1 of Mormoops blainvillei. Taxonomy (NCBI): domain Eukaryota; kingdom Metazoa; phylum Chordata; class Mammalia; order Chiroptera; family Mormoopidae; genus Mormoops; species Mormoops blainvillei. Next base: position 14,748 of record PVJD01011531.1, read on the forward strand.
TGTTTCTGCAACATTTTATTTTTTAATTAAATTTACTGGGGTGACATTAGTTAATAAGTCAGATAGAAAAAGTCAAGAAACATGATTTCACTCATGTGTAGGATATAAAACTAGATTAGTGTCCTTTTAATTGAAAAGTGCTACGCTGACATGGAGATAATTCAAACAATATAAGAATATGTACAATGGAAATGAAGAGTCCCTGACACCTTGGGACCTCTAATGTTTATTCTTAGGGCAGCCACACTGAACAGTTTCTTGTACATTGTCAGCCATGGTTTTTAGGGGCATGTGCAAGTGTGCATCATTGTGTGAATTTTATGATATACATTATAGGTATCATACATATATAAACAAAACACAAAGACAAGCATATAATATACACTCTTATGCAAATATATTTTGGCTTTATTTTTAACTTACACATGGTAAAATTCCCTTTTTTTTGATGTGTGATTCTATGAGTTTGACCAGTGCATAGTCATGGAAAGAACGTCATCAAAGCACAGAACAATCCTATCACTCTTCTCCCTCAAAATATTCCTACATGCTCTCTCCTGTCCTCAAATCTCCCCTCAACATTTAACACCTAGCACTCACTAAAGTCTTCCCTAAGTCTTGCCTTTTCCAGAATGTCATGTAAATGGATTAATAGTATGTAACCTTTTCAGTCTGACTGGTTTCATTTAGCAAGGTGTATTTGAGATCTGTGTATGCTGTATGTGTTGATGGTTTCATTTTTATTGCTAAATAGTATTTTATTGTATGTATGTACCACCGTTTGTTTATCCATTTCCCAGTTGAGGGGCATCTGCGTTGTTTCCAGCTTTGGTGATGAAGAACAGAGCCGCTATAAATATTTCATGGATAGGTTATTGTAGAAACAACAATTTTACTTCACTTGGGCAAATACCTAGAAGTGGGCACATATTGCTTTTAATCTAATATATTTAGAATATTATTTAATATTAGCATTAAAAACACATACAACACACATACCTCACAGACCTGCTTCTCTGGAGATGATGTATCTCAGTCTCTAGCCCCCTCCCCTCATTGCCCAGAAATAGCCCTGGTGTTAAGAGGTATGAATTTAATTTCTCTTCTTTTCTTTGCTATACTTTTCTAATTTTCTAAAATGAAAAACTATGTATTGTTGACCTAACAATAAGAAAACAACAACAAACTCTGGGTCCAATTTTTTATAGTGCTTTTAAAAAAATGATGCTGGATTTAATTGGCTTGCTTAAGGTTTTAAAATCTTTTAAGATTTTATAACTAAATGCAAGTAGCAGTTTCTCAAGTCTGTCTGCGTTTGTAAACACAAGCTGCCTAACCTATTGGAGCGTTTCTTTTATTGAAGTTTTTGCTGACACCGTTTTTGCATGTTGATATCCAACAGATTCACGTATAAACAAGCTTGGTGAGTAGCTCAGGCTTGATTGGTTGTAGCAACTTGGAAGCATTTAATTCAGTGAAATAACTGGTTTTGTGGACAAATGACAGGAAATACCTGGCTGGGTGTTTAAACATTGTGCAAATAGCCATTGTGTAATTTTCCCAAGAAGAAAGATAATAACGAGCACAGACAGAAGTTTAAATTCAGGGAACTTAGTAATAGCCTATAAAGTTTCTTGGCACCCAATCTCTGTCAGGTCGCTACCCCAATAGACATGAACAACAGTGTGGGGGATTGACTTGGGACTGGGGGCGGGATGGAAGGAGGGCATAAAGAGGGAAAATTTGGACAACTGTAATACTGTAAACAATAAAACAACACTAAAAAATACACTTGTGGGCATCTCAAGGCATTTGGCCTCTTTGATTTATAAATACTATTATAGTAATAAGATTAATTTGAGGCATTTACCATATATGTTCCCATCATATTCTTAGTTTTAGGAATTAGAGGGTCCTTGTTAAATAAAATCCCTGACATATATTGCCTTGTGTTATGGGCTGAAAATTGTGTCCCCCGCAAATTCCTACGTCGAAGCCCTCACCCCTAGTTTCCTAGGATTCGGCTTTAGATAGAGCACTTCCTGGTTTACTCTCTGTGATTAGATCTCCTCTCATTGAGGGTCATTTTCAACACTCCTTGAACCACATCTAGAATTCTCATCTATTTTATGCATCCTGCCCATGCCCTGTATTTCCAGAACCTGATCTCTCCTCCAACATTTCGAGGAAATTTCCCAGCGATTGCCTCACTCTCTTCTTGAGTATATCTTTTATTAGCAAATGTGAGGTGACAAGGAAAATAATTTTTAGTTCTGACAATAATGGCTTCATTTCTATTATTTATTTTGTATTTGTAGATTTTTAAAATAATAAGCACTTACCTCAACATTGGCATACCCAATGTCAATGAAATATTATAATTATTAAGGTGCTTAGAAGCAGTGTCTCTGTCCAAGTCCTTTAATATTGTTTCAGTTTTTTTAGAGTATCAATGCAAGATTTATTTATATTGCCAGATATTACAGACTTTGGCAGGAGACAGAGTCTGGTAAATACTTGATTAATCATAAGGATGAATAATAAATTAATAAATAGGAATTAGTTTGATTTGAGGTTTAAGCTCAAGGAAAAAAATGCCTTCCAAACGCCACTGAAATTACCCACGCAGATGTTAACATTGATGTTATTAACGATCTGATTCTCGGATGTGCGTGCGTGCGTGTGTACCGTAAGCCAGGGCGATAAATCATTTTAGAATGGAGAGCGATTGAAAGATTTCGACAAATGGCAGATTTAGTCTGTAAATTTGGGATCACTCACTTGATAAGCGATCAATGGAAAATAGCACTATTTTGCAAGAAGAAGTGCGATAAACACATGCAACCCTTAAGATTAAAAAGGCAAAAACCTTATCAGTAATGTCTGAGATTCCAGTGTATGGGTCTTCAGTTGTGATTACAGGCAAAACCTTAATGATCCTTTGTTTTGCAATTGCAAGTGGTCATAGGGATCTTTAGAATTAAAAAAAAAAATCCACTAAATAATCATAGATAAGAAAACATAGATTTTAAAAATCCAAATGAAGAGAATACAGAATCTTGATGACTGTAGCATTAGAGATGTGGGTCAATGAAACCTTTAACAATTAGAGGAAGATTTTGTGTTGACTTAGAGAAATTACTAATAATTCATTATATGTATATAGTATTTCTGAAACCAGTTAATTTGTCTTATCTCAAATTTACACTGTTCTTTAAAACTGTAATTTCTTAACTGTAATCAAGGAAATTGCCATAAAGCAGCAATCCAGAGGACCCCCCAGAGGCCCCCACTGACCCAGATAATGGGTTCGATTTAGTCTGGTTTCCTTCATACAGATGGGTATCAGCCAGAGGTGGATTTAATGGTGGGTGCACCGGGCACATGCCCTGGGCACCGACTTTTGAAGGGCCCTGAAAAACCCCAACTATTATTAATTATATTATACATATATTATATTCAAATTTTATTAGAAATAAAACATTAATAGTACATAATATTTTTTATTTTTTAAAAATACGGTTAACATATGTATTTCTATTTTCCCTGTCTCTCTCTCTTTTTTTAAGGGGCCCTATATTTTCTTCTGCGCCCAGGGCCTCAACTGACCTTAATCTGCCTCTGGTATCAGCAATAATTGCGGTCCCTTTCGGAGGTGCCTGCTGGAGTGACCAGGGACCAGAGACAGTGCCACAGTGGTATGGATCATGAAAGATTTGAAATGACAAGCTATCTAGGAGCTAGGCATTTGTGAGACACACCAGAGATTCCCAGGACTATTTGGGATGAATTATTGAGAGACTGGAGTCTGAAAGGAGCAGAAGATGGTGGAGATAGAGAAAAACCCTTGCTGTCCCTGTATTCATATTACCTGAGAATATTTGGCTTTAGAAAAATTTGTTATAGGTAGAAAGTTAAGTCATATTATCACAATCCACATGTATTAATTTCCTGTGGCTGCTGTAACAAATTACCACAAACTTGGTGAGTTAAAACAATAGACATTTATTTTCTCATGATTCTAAGGCCAGGAGTTCTAAATCAGTTTGACAGGCCAGGAGGGGCATACTCCTTCAATAGGCTCTGGTGGAGAATCTGTTCCTTCCCTTTTGTCTTCTGGTGGCTGCTGGCATCCCTTGGCTTCTGTCTCGTCACTTCAGTCTCTGCTCCAACTTGACATTGCTTTCTTTTCTGTTTGTGTCAAATCTCCTTCTCTGTGTTTTAAGTATACTTGTGATTGGATTTAGGGCCCACCTGGAAGTCCAGGAGAATCTCCCTATCACGGTCCTTACTTCAATCCATCTGCAATGCCTCTTTTCCCTTGTTAGGTAACATTTATAGGTTCCAGGGAAGAGGACCTAAAAATGTTGGGTGACTATCAACCAGGTAAGAGAAGACAACAGCAAAAACTGGTGAGAAAAGAAATAAAAGACGAAATCATAGGCTAACAGCCTCAACTTCCACTCCTTATCTTAATTTCCTATTTTCAACCTTTTGTTTTCTTTGTTGTCATTTTTCAGTCCACCATCTCCACTTAATCTAGTTTTGTCATTCTAGCAAATGTTCCCTACAATCACTACATGTAAGAATCAGTTGGGTAGCCTTATAAACCTGTAAATGCTCAAACCCAGCCTCAAACCAATTAAAGCAGAATCTATGGGAGTGGGGCCTGGGTATCAATATGTATATTTTTAAAGCTGCTCGGGTTATCCTAATATGATGCCAGTGTTAAGAACCACTACAAGAAAGGCATACTAATTATGCTTGACTTGTGGGACTGGCTGTATAATGGAAGCCACTGGCTTTGAAACTTAAATTTGAATCTTGTTCCTGACTTTTATTAGCTATAAGACCTCAGACAAGGCATTCTAGTGCCTAGAGTTATTGTAAATAGTACATTAACACAGATGTATATATGTGCATATGAATATATGTATCTGTACACACAAATATGTATATTTATTTATAGCATATTTACTATTTATGCATATTAATTCATAATATAAATATTAAGAATGTTTGTTCAATCAATGCAGGAATGTCAGAAACTATGCTAAATGCTGTAACACTGCATTAAATGATAGCAACAAAATAAAGAGAAAAACAGATATGATTGCTACCCATGTGAGACTTACACTATAATGGGGAAAGAGACATTACGCAAATAAAGTCTCCCAAAGACATGCTATTAAGGAGAAATAGTGCTATAAAACTCTATAATGGTATTGGTAGTGATTTTACTCAGTCAAAATGGTCATGAAAAGCTCCCTTGAAGAAGTGATATTTGAAGGATAAGCAGGAGTTATTTCAGCACAGCAGGGAAAGGGACTAGTGTATTCAAAACCGAGATTGTGAAAGAGCTTAGTGAGCACGTAACCTGGAGGTAAGCCAGGGACCAGTTGAGAGAGTGCAGTGACATGTGCTCTCACATGTCACTGCATGTGGGGAGGAACAGTGATGGGGCAGTTCATGCAGGGATTCATCAGCCATGTTAAGGAACCCTGCCTCCATCCTGAATGCAGTGGAAAGCCACCCAAGAGTTTTAACCAGGAAATGAAGGTGGTGACGTTACTCTGGGACTTGGAAAACCTGAGTAGATGCAAATCAATGAGCAAGTGAGCTATAGAAAGTCAAATCAAAGATGGTGGTAGCTTAGACCAGTGTTATCATGGAAAGGTGGAGAGATATGGGTAGATTAAAGAAATATATAGACCATGAAACTACAGGGCTTTGTGAGGAGGGCTGTAAGAGAAACCAACGAGGACTCCTCCATTTCTGGTTTCAGAGACTGAAATAATGGTGAGCCATTGACAATGATGGGAAACTAGAGGATAGTCAGGTTTATGGAAGAAGATCAGGTGATTTCGTTTTGCCCTTGTCACCTTTGACATTTCTGTGGGTTATTTAAAAAGAACCAAGTTGGCATTTGGATATGCAGGTCCGTAGCTAAGAAAGGAAGATTAGGATGAAAACAGGTATTTGTGAATCTTCTGAAAATGAGTAGTAAATAGAGCTACAGCTACAAATGAGATTTTCCTTGGGTAGAGCATTGGGTGAGAAGACATGAGAACTCAAGGCTGAGTCTTAAAGAACTGTGGTATTTACTGGCCTAAGCAGAAGAGGACCAACTTGCAGATTTGGCAAAGGCACTCAGAGAAGTAGGGAAAAAATCTGGAGAGTATTTATTAATGAATCCCACCAAATATAATTTTATTTACAAGGGCGTACTCAAGAAATTTGAATATTGACTATAAGTGAGATAAGCTGAAGGCTAAGAAAAATCCAGATGCTTTAATGACATGGAGATCATTGGTGATCCTTGGAAGACCAGTACTGGGGAGATAAGTAAGCAAAAAGCCAGAATAAAAATTGTTGGACGGTGCATGAAAAATGAGAAATTGAAACATAGAGTACAGATGTGGATGTTGAGAAATAGGTTGTGAGAAGAAAGAGAGTACATTACTAAACAGCATTAAAATGTTGAGAGATTTTTGCTTTATTGTTTATTTATTTAGGAAAGACTGAGAGCACTTAATAACAGTGAGAAGTTGAATTATAAGAGTAACAGTGTATGCTTCTGAGAAGGAACTAGATTGACCTTGGATAGGAGCAAGTTCTTGTTCAGAACAGGAGAGAGAACAGAATGGATGCATGTGAAGTAGGTTTGTACACTTGGTCTCAAGGAAATGAGTATCCTCCCAGCTAAGAGCTTCTATTCTTTTTTTTTTTAATTGATCTATTGAGTGGGTAGTAGAAAGGGAACTTTAAGAAGAGGGCAAGATTTGCAATAGACATGTGGAGAGTTTAGTGACAGAGGCTGGGTTCACCAGACAAACAATAGGATTTCTAAGTAAAGTGATTGCTTCGATTCAGGATGCTATTTTTTCCCCAGAAGTTTTAATATTGTATTGTGTAACTTTATCAAAGCTCAGCTGTTCAGGGCAGAGAGTTGAACCTGCCTAAGGTTGGAGGGGAAAAGGGAGTTAGGAATATATAAGAATATTAGTAACTCAACACAGCAGATCCTCTATAAAACCAACAATCACTCATTCCCCGTACCCCATACATACATGCCTATTTTATATTTTTCCTCTCCCCTCAAAGTTCTAATTCTCCTTTTCCTTCCATTACTCTCTCAGAATCTGAGAGCCATTCCTACTTTGTAGAGAGAATAGAAGTGGCCTGACAGAAATTTACCCATTTCCTGAGACTAAATTTTCAAATTTGTGATTACCATTCAACCTGAACTTCATGTAGACAAGACTGAAGAAATGAGAGCGGCTGATGAATTAGAGGTCTCTTTCTCCACTTAATTTTTATATAAATATTTATAACTTCATCAAGTTTCTAAATTTCCTTTTAAAATGAATATTCTATTGCCTCAAGTAATTAGAAGATTCTCCTACTAATGTTTCTATGTGTTTTATTTAATCTTGTACTTTCTTATTTTAATGTTTTCAAGATTAAAATAAGAAATGCTTTCAAATAGCTACTTAGATACATGGTTTGGACCCCCTCTCCTGTCCTTGAGTCATGACAGTGGCTGTTTAGCTCAGATGTTTAAAAGATGATGCTAGCGAGGCCAGGCCTGTTTAGTGCCACTGTCCTCCCTGGCTTCAGACTGACCTCTCTCCTGCTCTAGTCAACTTTCTCACATGAACCGATCATCAGTGTCACAAAGAGGGTGGCGGGAATGGAGCAAATGTGACAACAAATCATGGACTCAATGGAAAGAAAACACTGCTTTCTTAATGGGCTTCTCTTTTTGAAAAATAAAATATCTTCATGAGTGAATTTAGTGTTTTCAATGTACCTTCACATCTGTTAGCTGCAAATTACGAGGTAGAGAAAAGAACAGTATTCTCTCCGCTGTTCAGATGTGCAATCTGAGATTCAATGATGTTGCAGGCCTTACCCATCAAAGAAGTTGAATTAACCATGTCTTTTATTTTCCGTATTTCTGATGCTTTGACATCTGGGGCCTCACTGCCCTGGAAGGACCACCCCTTCCAGGGCTAGACAATTCCTAGGGTTAGTAAACAACTCATGTGTGACTGTTTTCAAATACACACCAACCCATCCAGAGCCCACATTCCCACTGCCACCTCCATCAGGCTCTCACACTGAACCTACCCAGGGCCAGGTGCCAGGACTTAGGCACAGCTCCTATGCTCCAGGGCCTGCCGAAATTATTTGTACTAGCCAATCCTAACTCTACTTACCCTGCCACCCCCATTGCTTCCAGAAGAAAGCACAGTAAAGGCTCTTGCCCAAGGATTCTTCCTCTCCCTCTGGCTCCTAACCAAACCTACTGCTTCTCACCATGGCTCCATCAGGCATGTTATACCCTTGTCTTGGGAACAATGAATAATAAGATATTTTTTTTCTTTGGCAGTCATCTCCTGACCTGTTGTCTTTTTAATACCTCAAATTTTCTATTAATGCACTATATTTAAAGTAGCTGTATAAATTAAAAGTGATGAAATCAGAATTAGAATCCAGGTTTTATATTTTTTACATTTTACCACTCTACTAAACTGGGGGTGGGGCAGGAGAGGAGCCACATCTGCTATTTATTGGATTCATTTATACATTAAATATTTATATTGGGAGAACCCATAACACGCTAGGTAGTTGCAAGCACTGGGTATATAGTGATAAAATAAATTACAATAGACAAAGTGGGGAGACAGAAAACAGCCAAGTAGATCAACATTTGAATATATAATATATAATTACAAATTGTAAAAGTGCTATGGATGGAAAGGAATCCTCTAATGGAGAGTTGTCTGCTTTAGATTGGAGGTCAGAGATGTTTTTGAGGATGTAATATCTCACCTACGACCTAGAGGAAATGAAGAATCCAGCCAAGCAAAAAGAGGATAATACAAAAGCTCAAAAACCCTTGGAGAGAAATGGTCTTGTTTTCTAAGAGAATGGAAATAAAACCAGGGTAGACATAGCACAGGGGAGAATACAGGATGTGGGATTGAGGAAGCAAGGGGCAGTCTGATTACTTAGTTCCAGGTCTTGGGGGATATGGAGTTTGAGTTGTTTGTCAGCACAGCGGGAAGCTGTGGCAGGCTTTAAGCACGGGAGTGAAATGATTCCGTCATGTACATAAAGTTCACTTGGGCAGCTACAGAGAACGAAGACAAGGAGAAGAGGAAAAGCAGGAGACCAGTTAGGAGGCTATTTTAATAGATCGGAAAAAATGTGTTGGTGGTGACTAGGTCTAAGGTGATGGCTATAAAGACGAAGAGAATAAGGTAGATTTAAGATCTATTCTGGTGATGGATTAATTGCATGTGTCAGGGTGAAGTGAAGAAATCAGATGGGCCAAGAGTAACTCGAAGGGCTCTGGCTTAAGTAATTAGTCGCATGATGCTGGTGCTATGTGCTCCTTTGGAGAAGACTGAGGGAGGAACACATGTGTGTCTCTGTGTGCGTGTGTTTGTTTGTATACATAATAGTGGATGAAGCAGAAACTGAGAATCCTGTTTCAAACACATGTGTCAAGCTTGACATATCCCTGAGCTCCTTCTGTGGAATAGTCATAGGCAGTTGCCTATGAATCTGCATGTCAGATATCAGAAGGCTGAGCTGAGATATGTCTGGGAAATGAAAGCACAGAGCTAGCATTTCACAATGTTATGAAAGGATGAGTTTATCTGGGACCATATATAGAGAGAGGAGTGAAAAAGAGAAATCCATAACTGATACCTGAGAAGCTGTAACATTTTTAGGTACAGTTAATGGGAAAAGCGCAAAAGAATAAACAGAAGTTGCCAGGGAGAAATGAGGAAACCAGAAAGTTGGACCAGTTTGTAAGGTAGGAATTAGCACCGGTTAATAGATGCAGAAGCCAATCAGCTAGCAAATGGTGGAATCAGGATTCAAACTGAGTTTGTCTGAGTCCAAGGTTTCTGTCCCGATTGCTCTGCCAAGCTTTCTTTCTGAAAACAAAGATAATAATTGAGGATTATATATTCTCAATGTTTTCCAAACTGCCAGGTTATATGTATCTCCCGGAATTCTTATTTAACATTTTTTCTAGCCTCTCTCCTTCTGATTAAAGAAAATTCTCTTCTTTTCATATCTTGTAGACATAGGTGAATATAGGTTGATATAAAGATTGGAGAAGTTAATGTACTTTTGTCCAAACTTGCTGGAATCAGAGAGCTTAAATGACCGGCCCAAGGTCACACAGCTGGGAAGAGTTGGCATTTGAACTCAGATCACTCTCATGAATAATAAATTATTCTCACTAATACTTTAATAATATATTAATATTAATGCATTTATATATTAATAATTTATTAGTGGTTGAGGTTTGAAACAAACCAAAATGGAGTTCAAATTATGAGATACATTACAAGAAGAATAATGATTTTGTAAAACAGCTGAAGGGAAAAAAAATTAAGCTATAGAATCGGCCAACAAAGAAAAAATACATTTTTAGGTTCCAGTGACATTACATGGTGAAATAATCAGACTAAGATACAAATAATGCATGGGAGTTCATGCTTTTGCCATTTTTCTTTGAATTACAAGGTATAATTCATAGGGAAGAAGATAAAATGAGAATAAACAATTTTGTTCTGGTACCTATCAACTAAAGCTTGATTTAACCAAAAAAGTGATTATTTTGATTTGTATTATGTATTACATTATGAACTAGGAGATAATTAGGTAGACTTAATGTGACTAGTAGATACAGGGTGGGGCAAATGTAGGTTTATAGTTGTGAGTATACAAAACACAGAGTTCATTCTTGTATTATTATTTAATTATTGTTTTATTTTCCATATAAACAACTGTAAACCTACATTTGCCCCACCCTGTATTTCCTCTTATGAGTAATTTGTCAGATTTCAGAAAGTGGCTAGGGAAGGAGGGGTCCAAAGATTCTTCCCCCCTCTATTCCTATCCAATTCTGATCAACCGTTTCTACTGAGGCAGGTATCTCCTGGGATCTATGGGCGACTGGATGGAAGTGGAACCTTGGGCTCTTGAGAGAAATCCCAGCCAGAAGACCTGGCTCACAGTCTTCTTTTGGGAATGCTTCATGGGTATCTGCATCCTTCTGTCAGGAGCCTCAAGTTAGGACCAACGTGGTTAGATCCCAGGAGAACTTGACCCATGTATAACAGGATCTCTGGAAGAAGATTGACACTGGACACCTCCATGAGCTTCCTGGCCTCCAAGTATCTAGACAAAAGCAAAATAACAAGCCAAATCCTTAGTCCTTTGAAACTGAGGGAATGATTAGGGATATGATATTAGCAAGAATTCTTCTAGGTGGTTGATCAGGAAAATGGCTGCTCACTTGTTTCTACGCTGCCAGATCCCTAGAGGGAGGTAAAGTCTCATTTCTCCCTATCTGTAGAACTGCCACCACTCAGAAAGCTCTTATAACTCGACCTGAGATTTAATGACCAACAATGAAAGAAGAAGAAAGACTTGATTGGGTAGCATCCACAAGACTGGAATAGAAATGTAGGAAAAAACAGACTAATCTGAATAAAAAAAATAATGATACTTAGTAAAAACTTAAGCAAAGCATTCCCATACTTTCCTTAACTTAGTCTTAGAGATCCTTGAGTTCTTCAAGACAATATTTGAATTTTAAATTTTAGGCCAATAATAAAACTTAATATAAGGATATATAGGATCATGGAAAACCATCCTAAAATAGAGGAGAGCATATGATTTTAATGTCTGTATTTTTATTTGTATTTATGATCATGATAAAACTTTTAATTGATTAATTTGTCATCATTTGCTAGTAAAAACATTAGAGAGGTACATCTAAGAATATTTAGTAATTCACTAAGTGAATTTCATATGAAAAAGGTTTTATAATAATTTGAATGGGAAATATTTTTTAAAATGAGGCAGCAAATGGTACAACAAAGAACAGACAAGTCAAACCCAAATTATTCTATACAAATTCTAATTCAGTACAGTACTCACATGGTAAATGGTGATATAGCTACACTAAAGCATTATACGTAACATTATATGATTGCCACTTATTTGATTTTTTTAGGTTTTTACCTTTATTGGTTTGTTTTTAATGTATAAATTTATTTTGAATTTACTTGTATAGTTGCATAATAAGAACATAAGTTTTGTTTTATGTTTGTACATTTTAACTAATTAATTCCAACATTAGAAGTTCATTATATTTTTCCTGTGTTTTTATGTCACATTCTTAGTTCAAAATATCTTGTTTTCCATTTTATACTCATAAAATATTTTACTCAAGATATTTCCTAAATTGTATTTTTAGACATTCAATCTGTATGCTTTAGAGATCTGTGTTTTTGCAGATAAAGAAAAAAAAAGTTTATTTAAGTCTATATCCCAGGATTCAGAATTGTCATGTCAAATCAATACATCCATTATGTGTCTGTGAGCTTTTATTTCACACCCACACATACTGTCACATGTTCCCAAAACTCATAATACAACGGGCCATTCAGGAAAAGGAAAAGCATTTTTCAGTTCAGCTACTGTGGTATCAAAAATCTATTACAACCAAATTCATGATTGCTTATAAAATACATTGGATAGTAGCTCCTTCTTTCTTTCTGCTGTGTAGTATTCCATTGTGTAAATGTACCAGAGTTTTTCGATCCACTCATTTACTGTTGGGCACTTAGGTTGCATGGATGGAACTGGAGAGGATTATACTAAGTGAAACAAGCCAGGCAGTGAAGGACAGATACCATATGATCTCTCCTATAAGTGGAACCTAATCAATGAAATAAACAAGCAAACAAAATATAACCAGCAACACTGAAATAAAAAACAAACTGACAGTAACCAGAGGGGAGGAGAGAGAGGGATAACAGGGGAAAAGGAGGGGAAGGGTCACCAACACACATGTATAAAGGACCTATCAACAAAGCCAAATGGGGGAAGGATTGAGGGTGGGAGGTGGGGAGGGGTGGGGCTGGGGAAAGTGGTGGCGGGAAAATGTTGACTTGGGGATGATGGGATGGGGTGCAGGGTGGAAGGGATAAAGGGGAAAAAAATGAGACAACTATAATAGCATAATCAATAAAATATACAAAAATTACACTGGAAAGGTAATTCTTTAGCGATGAGGTTGTTTTCCATCTGTTCAAATAAAAATATGCGGAGCCTCTAGGAATATTATGTTTAAATGAAGGGTGAAGAAAAGGCAAGTAGTGCTAAAAATTATGTTTTTAATAGAACTCGTTATTATCATCCTTACATTCTCCCTCAGTAATAGATTATAAAAACATACTTTCTGAATTCTTTATTAGGGCTTAAAGGAATAAGGTGATTATGTGTTTGTTTTCCTTTCTTATATGTATTCCTATTCTTCTCAAGATCCCTATTTCCACTCAAAAAGTCCCATTTCAAAAGATAGAAACAGTTGAGGAAGGCTGTCCTTGATCCATAATAAAGATTTAAGTATGCCCTCTAAAATGTAGGCTTAATCCTAGTGAGAATAATTCTGCAAATGAGTCTTTTTCAAGATACTTCCCTTTATTGACACCTCCTGAGAGGGGAAAGGAGGTATGATTTTGACCAATTCAGATAGCATGATTCCAGGATTATATCTTAATACCTTGGTCATCAAACATTGGCCCACTGAATTGACAGGAAGCAATATGTGCTCTCCTTAAGAAATATTTTTGATTGGTTGCCATAATAGACTTGAAAATAGGATCCTAAAAACAACAGCAAAGAAATCATCTCAAGGAACACATCTGAGGTGTCACTTCAGGTCTCAAAAGCTCAATTCTCTGTTGACCACATTCACTTAGGCCACCTGCAACTTGTTCCTCTCCCATCTCACCTGGCCAGTTAATAAGTCTTAGGTCTGATGCTTCAGGAGGCTTTGGTGTGTGCAAAAATATTGATATATCTTGATTGAGCCAATAGAGCATAAGATTGCTCTTGTAGATATATTGCAAGCTTGGAAAATAATTTTTTGCAACTTCAACAGAATGAAAGACATTATAAGTTTTATACAATGAATGAAACATGTTTTCTTAGCTCTTTTCATTCAGTAGAAAATTACGTATAACCCATTTCAGATGGTGCTTACACACTATATCCCTTTATGTGATACTTGGTTTCATTTAGCTGTTGGGGAAGAGTAGAGCAGAAATTCCGCTCATTTGCTCATCTTATAGAAGAAAAATCTGAGACACAAAATGCAATTCAGTTTTTTTCTTTATATGAAATTTTGACTTATGAGTTTCAGTAAGAACCCCATCAGAGTCCAAGAATTCAAAGGAACTTGTCCTTGGGCACTTTTTGATTGCTACCTACTTGGGGTAAATAAGTGGACACTTCTAGGAAACCTATTTCCTTTTAGTGCTAAAGAACTCACACTATAATATGAAATAAAGAGGAATATTGTAAGAAATATAAACTGCAATGACAAAAAAAGATTGGTTGAACTTAGTAGAGAAAATATTATTTTTTTCAAAACCGTAAAATTAGAAAATACACTGTTTGGATTTAATTTCATTCATATAGAGGATTCAAATGGAATTATTTCAAAAAGAATTAAAATGTGAGGTTGTTCTCTCATATCTTGAATCATCTGGTTCCGAATTCTTTTTTTGCAGGAACTCTCCTTATTTAGCCCATCCTGACTTGCCTCAATTTCCTGCTTGTAATACTGATCAAGATTATGATCATTGCCTTTGGTTGGGTCCCTGCTGAAAAAGTTACTTGCTTTCCTAAGATTGTGGCTTAATTGCTTTTACAAGATTGGCAATTCTTTAAAAAGTCAATGTGCTGTTTTCTGGTTCTCACTTCTCTGCTTAGCTTCCTTTTATGTGCCAAAGAACTCTAAAATGCTAGGGCATGAACACTTGTGTGGTCTTCAGAGGTAGCCTTTGCTGTGTTCTGCGGATCACTGCCGCTTAAAAGCAGCTATGATTCATGAGTCTCTTCTTAAGCATGTAGAGTAACACTGGGCAAGTCTTGGGTAAACTGGCATCTAGGGGTCCCTTTCAGGACCATTGCAATTGATTTAATATTTAGAGTGTTCTTGTTAGGTAGGTGGTATTATCTCCATTTTGTGGATGAGGAAAACCGAAGCTCAGAGAGGGTAAGCAACTTGTAACTTGTTCAAGTACTACCATCTACCCACTGCATCCTGATTTCTTTTCTCCCACAGCCAGTCATTGCCAACTCCTGGTGGTTATCTCTCTTCTGCATCCCTATAACTACTGCCCTCGTTTCAACCCTCAACTTTAGCCTGGAATTTTTAACTGCTTCCTAATTGGCCTCACTGAGTCCAGTTTCGTTCCCTTCCTCTAATGTTGTCAGTTTTTAAGATGTAACTCAGGTATTGCTTCTTCCAGGAAGTCTCCTGAACATCCCTTCCACTAGATTAGGTTACCCTCCTCTGTGTCCCATGATGTCCAAAATTTATAAAGAAATGCTTCCTTTTCAAGGACCTCTACACACATAACTTTTTAGTAAAACTATATTCAGGAGGGAATCAGATTTTTAGTTTGTTTGTTTATAAAGCTTTTTTTGTATTCGTTACTGGTGACAAACCATATTGGAGACAAGCTGAAGAAGAGTAGAAAGAGACTTGAAATGACTAAGTGTCTGAAAATCCTCTCACTTAAAATTTTTCCTGCACTTCTAATTGAGAAATCCATTTTGATTAGTAAACTCTTCCTTGGAATTGACAGTGCATATCGCTCTATGTTAATGTGAATGTCTTTAATCAGAACCACACCTAAGGACTTGGAGTTTTGTTTGGAAATAAGGGCATTCAGAGGTGGTGCACAGACAGATGAGGCTTCTTGAGGACATGACTCACTGCTGGGCAGGAATGAGGAGGTAATGGACAGAGACTTCAGGGAGGCAGGAGAATGGAAGAGCACATGGCCTTCTGTGTTTCTGCTTTTGGAAATCACTCGGTGGGGTGGGAGTGCCTTAAGAAACAGAGAAAGGGACCCAAATCTTGCACTTTGAACATTCCTTCATCACAGCAGATTTCCCCCGGGTGTCGACCAAACTGTCCGGACAAGGGCCAAGACATGTACTGTGAACTCCTTATCTCTTGCCCTTTCTTCTTTGTTTTTATTATTTATAGATTTCCATTTTCAGAGGGTCTTAGGGAGTGTTATCCAGGAGTACAGGAGGTTTATTTTTGAGTTTATGTAGCAATAAAAGGTGACTTTCAGTCCTTGTCTCTTTCCGTCAGCTTAGTCACCTAACTTCCTTGAGTTTACGGGTCATTGTCCTTATTTTATGGGGATATGCGGGTGCTCTTTCTGACCTCAAGGAGTCACCTGTGAACATATTTTTTCTTTAAATATAATATCAGTATTCATAGTTTTATATAATTTAATAAATATTATAACAATACTACAATATAGCAATAAATAATATATAATCTATTTTATATATTTTATGTATATAGTTCTGGTCAGAACCAGGTCAACTAGGCATTGTTTTGATTGCTGGGGAAGACTGGTAGGATGAGCTGGCCTGCCCTTTAGCACAGTTTCTAGTTTCTGTCCTCCACAGAGGTGCTTCCTTTGTTCTATTAGGTAGAGGATTCAGTTCTGAACTTGTCTCTTTTTCGAAGTGAGTCTACACTGAGGTAGATATGAACTATGGGCTCCCAATGCTTCCTTTCTATGGCATCTAGGGTTTATTTAATAGCAGCAAAATGAAAAGAAAGTAGAGAGTGACTTAAAGTTGTTGAATTTCAGACTTTAAGGATGGAGAGGTGATATATGAGAGGTTTTCCAAAGCCTCTAGCTCAGCTCCTACTGACGTTTCTTTCCTAAAGTTAGCTAACCAGGAGTACCTTTCTTTTCCCTTCCCATCCCCGAGACTTCTAACTCTGTATCCATGGAAATACAGGTCTACCGCACCTTACCTGAAACCTTGGAACCTGGTGTTTTGCAGAATTTATTTATTTTTTTTAAAGAGGTAATAGAATGAGTAGGAGAAGAGCAGAGGATTTTTAAGGTAGTGAAACTTCTCTGTATGATACTTTCATGGCGGATTGATGCCATTGTATGTCTGTCCAGAACCATAGATTGTACAACGCCAAGAGTGAGCCCTATGAGACTGCAGGCTTTGGGCCATAATGATGGATCGATGTAAGTTCATTTATGGTAACAATTGTTCGCTATGACTCTGGTGCTGGATGTTAACAATGGAGAAGGCTATACAGGTGTGGGGACAGGGAGTATATGGGAAAACTTTGGCCTTCTTCTCAACTTTGCTGTGAACTGAAAACTGCTCTAAAAAGTAAAGTATTTTTTAAAAAGGTAATACAATATGTAAGCCATATATATTAAAACATCACTAGTAGGTTATGGAGTAATACCCAGTAATCAAAATAATATCTTTGCAGTGAAAATTATGCTCCTTTATGGTAAGTAGGATAAAAATAGCTTATAAGTAACCTCAAGCCAATTCAGGTCAGATTTTACCTCCAAATGAGTTTGTATAAAACTTGCAAAAATGGGGTAATAATAATTGGATTTCTGAGGTCCTTGGATTTTATTTTTATACCCTCACTTCCAAGCTCTGATCTATTTTTTGTGAAAGAGAATCCTTACAAGCATACCGTCTTTTATGAATTAGTTAGCTTCTTCTATGAAGAGTAATTTTTTAAAAGATAAATATACCTGAGGAGTATGATACTCACATAAATCCCTGAGTGATTAAAATAATTTTCTTTTACATAACTAATCTCATTTTAACATTTATGTTTACTGTAGAGGAAAAAGTGTTAGACTGGGAATCCAGGGGCAGGTCTGGCTTCTGGTCACGTTTCTACTAGTAACTATTCCTTTCATCTGAGGCAGGTGTCCCTTCATGCATACAATAAGGATGTTGAGTTCAAGTCTAGCTCTAAAGTTTGTGCTCACAACCTGGGGTTTGTATTGGCTCTGGAAGGCTGTGAAACCGTTGCTAAGAGAAGTCCGCGAGTGTGTATGTGTGTGTGTGTGTGAATGTGTGGGGGGGATGTATGCACGAGCCTTGGGGTGAAAACATTATAGCCTTCATGAAATTCTAAAAAGGATGCACTCATTTTTTTTCTTAACATTTTCATGATTTGATAAGTTTTAATTTTCATATATCAGATTTGCTTAAAACTAATTATATTTGCAAATTTACGGCAACCTCAGGTGAAAGATTAATGATCGAGTCAGTAGGGTCCTAGCAACAAAGATATAATCTGTGTAGAGATGGATGTTAAAAAAAAGAAAGCAAAAGAAACAGATGACATACTCTGGGTAGTTGGAAGAATGTCTAACACGGAACTATTTACAAATGTTTAAAAACATTTGTAACATATTTTGTAGCACATTATGAAAGAAAAAGGAATAATGCATCATCCAGGGACTAGTCATGGGGGAAGAGTCATTGCCACTCTTGGGCCTGTAGGGTGAGGGAAGGGGCCATTCCTACATCCCAAGGGGAGCCATGGTCTTGAAAGGAGCAAGGACTTTTCATCCAGAGTTGCAGCTGTTCTTATGTGATCCCTCAGAAAGAGAACTGGGAGAATGAATGCTCTGGCCCTCAACTCTTCCCTCCCTTGGATTTCTCTGTAGTGCTCTGCAGTAGCCAAACTCCAGTGTAAGAAGGGGTAGGATAGGGACTGTTGACATAGGTGGGCCTCCCTGCGCAGAGGAGAGTGGGTCTGGATGGGCAAACGAAAGCTGTCCAGTCAGCCAATGTGGAGTAGATTAGATGGAAACAGGAGGAGCCTGGGGTCAGAATCAGTCTTGTCACTCTGGTGTGACCCAGGCCTTTCATGTGCCTCTGCTTTCTCAACCATCATCTAAGGGTGGGTGAGGATACCCATGGACCTTGGAGAGTCGTTTTCAGAAATGACCAATAAAAATGAATATAAAACATTGTGCAGATAAAAGTGCCATATGGATACTCCACATTTGTGGTTATTGGTTTTAAGTCGTGCAGGAGGCATGCCAAAAAGAGGGGTGGCATGTGCCCTGCTCTGATTGGCCCGAGGCTCCAACTGGGGCGGGACCCTCTGTGGAGAAGAACACGCGGGCAGGGTGAGATCTGTCCTTTACAGGCAACACATAATGTGGCCAGCGACACCAACTGCTGCAATGACAGTATTAATAAAAGACTGGTGAAATCAGCCATTTACTACCCCTAGCTTTGAAACAGCCGTTTTTAACTGCCTGTGTGTTACACTAGTGAAGGCTACACCAAAACACAGATCGGCCAGCTAAAGCCTCGGCGGTTCTGTCTCTCTTTGTGTGGTGTAGAACCTAGGGTCTCTACAACAGGCTCACTTAAGTGATTTTTATGACAAAGATAGTTTTGGGACACATAAGGAAGACCAGCATGGGTAGTCTTACTATATTCATTTATCCCTCTCTCACTAAATGGAACGAGCTGGAGAGAAGAAGGGAGAAGCGGGGAGCTGGTTTATTCCTTATTGAACTGATTCAATTTCCTAATCCAGACTGTTGGCTGAATCTATGAGCATGGGCTGCATATCATTTGGAGGTGCTAAAAGGCTCTGCCTAAAAATGCTTCTCTCACTTCTTTCTCTTCAAAGCCCTCCCATCTCACCTGACTCATTCTTTTGCATTAGCCATGAATGCCTCTTGTTCAAATGCAGTCATTACCTATGAACCAGTGTGGCAAATTGGAAATGTCATGGGACAGGGAGTCGGAAAACCTGCTTCTGTTACTTATTATATCTCTCACCTCTAAGGCTCCTGGAGCCTTAGGTTCTTTCTTTATAAAAAGGAAACAGATGAGATTCATAGCTTTTTGGGCTATTTACTTAGTGAAAGTCTTCAGTTGAGTTAAAACTTACAAAAGACTAGGATATGTCAAATAAATAAAAGTCTGGTAGTTTTAATTAAAGAGGGGCAGAGGGTTTATAAAGAAGTATGGTCTCCTTTTTCCCTTGCCTCCTCACTGTTTCCATTGTGATGCATCCCCAGAACCCCAGGAGTCTACCACCCACGTTTGGAAAGTCACTGCGAAAATGAAATCTAAATTCTGTTCATGTTTAATTTTTAAAAGGTTCATTTGGATGCATATTAAACTATTAACAACAATTTTACTTTGAGCCATCAATTCAAAGTAGTTTCTCAGACAACTTAATTATCTAAAATATCCAGGGAAACTAGACATTGAATATGTATATTTTGATGAAGCATGGGAAATAGGAAAGCAGGGTTGGGTCTGAAGAAAAAGACCTGAGCAAGGAGCTGGGTAGAAGAGGCTGAGATATTCTGAAAAGGGTGGGATATAAAGGTCTTGGGTTCTTTGTCAGAGGGAAGGGATTCTAGGGGGAAATTGGAATAAGTAATACAGTAAAAATAGCATCATCAATTATGTAATTTTATGGATTCCTAACACACTCACATCCTTTTCTCTTTCATCTTCAGAACAGCCCCTCAATATAGTCACAGCAGGTTAAACATCTTCAACCTCCCTATCAGAATGCCTGCGTCTCAGCACTAGTGACATTTGGGTTACATAATTCCTTGTTGTGGGGGCCGTCCTGTGTGCTGAAAAATGGTTAGCAGCACTCCTGGTCTCTACCCACTAGATGCCAGTAGCAACCTCTCTCCCAAATCGTGATGACAAAAATGCCTCCAGTCATTGTCAAATGTTTCCTTCAGGGCAGAACTACTTCCAGATGAGAACCACTGGTCTACACAAAATAATCCAGATGCACAGAAGCTACGAGATTGGTCTGAAACGACACCACTGTTTAGTTAGGCCATTTGTTCCCAACCTTTGTTTATTTCCTGTGCAATGTTGTTTGAATAGAACCATTTCTTCTTTTCATATTTTGCTTTCTCTTATGTCTGATCCTGACAACAGTTATATCTCCCAACCTTCCATACCTCTTCCAGAAAATACACTTCTGAGACTTATTTTTCTCTAAAAAGAGAAAGCCCTGACTTCAGGGCCAAATTTAGGCCAAGGACAGATCCAGGCATGTGGTGTAACACCCAGCACTTCTGGCTTGAAGGAATATTTGCTGTAGAATTTAGTCTAGGCCTTTTGGGAGATGCTGGTCTTGACAGTTGCTATATTTATAAAAGACATTCTTTGGTCCACTATTAATTCAGCTGCCTCCTGTATGTTCCCTCTTTAATGTTTTCTGTTGAATCTTTAACAGCCATTTAGAGAAATTAGCCATTAGTTTCTAAAAATTCATCATGGTAATGAATTTCTATACCCAGAAACTGATATCATGGTCTATAATTTTGAACCTTGATTGGACTGGTATTGGAAAAGGAATTTATTGCTTTGAAGAGCTATGGGATCAATACCCTTGGAATAATGGGTTGGGTAACCATGCCAACACAACTCACATACAAGGCTGGAGGGGAAAGTGGTTTTAAAATAATTGACAGGAAGATAATTAAGTGTAGTTGTGACAAGACATGAGATAAATGATGATTCACTTGAAGCCCTCTGGTATTTCTTTAGCTGAAAATAAAAAATAAAGCTAGCACAGCAAACGTTAAATCTAATAAATGATTCTCAAACAAGGTTTCCTGAAGTATTTCTCTAAGAGGAGAAGTTCCCCTTACTTTCTGTTTCCTTTTTCACATTTGGACTCATCTCATCCAGTCTTTCTCAAGCACTACCAGAAACTCGTTTATTTCTTGGTTAAGAGAACAAAATGAATAAACACGCAGGAAAGCAGTGGAACTCAGGGACAAACCTGGTAGGACTGTGATGATCGTTGCGCTTCTCTTTGGCGGACCTTCCTCCTGTTCAGTACCTCTCTCCTTTCTGAAGCATTCTGCATTCGTATTTAACGTGGTTATCAATGAATACCAGCCACTTCTGGCAAGCAACCTCCAGAATGCTGAAGCATTGCTATCCCTGGAAGTATATGAAAGTGCTCTTGGGGGTGCCCTGGCATGGGCAACATAAAGTGAACCAAGTTTCATATGCACTCTTTCCCAGAACTGATTTGCCTAGGGTATCAGAATATCTTCATTTGAGATGTCAACAAATTCTTCTTTTCTGCATTTCTTCCCCATTTCATCTCACCCATTCAGAATCTCACTATGTTTCATTGCCCCTAGATGAAAAAGAAAGATACAAAAGAAAGGGAAAACTCGACATAGTCTCTGGGATATTTCCTTTATTCAAGACATCATAATCTCCATTTCTACCAACATCATTAAGAAAAACATTTCAAATTCCATTTTTGGGTTAAAAAAGTATTTATAATATATATGCATTTATTTGTTTGGAATAATTGTATACTAATAATAGTAATAATAAAATTCAATCCAGATGAATTTTTATAACATTATAGAGCCTTAGTGTCAGACAAAAAAATATATGTATATAGTTGTTGCAAAGAAATATAATATGATAGGTGCACAATAAAACTCAAATATAAAAAATATTACATTATAAGAAAATTTTGTGGAAGAAGTAAAATGAAAATTGATTTTGAGGGATACAAATAAAATGTAAAATTGTTAATATGTTTAAAATGCTTGGTGATATCAAATTACTATGCTATTTCTATACTACGAATACATTTAAAGGTGTGATCCTAGAACTTTAAAACATTAGTACTTGCAACATGTTGAAAATTACATCCTCATGATGATGTACTTGAGCAAAATGTTTCAGGCCTATTTCTCTAAGCTGTGGACCACTCCCCCTTTCAAAGCCTGCCTAGTACCTTATGGGATGGACACAATTGTTTTCTTAATTAAGGTCAACTAAAAATATTAATGATAGAGGAAATGTAACATACATTTTTCTTATCACAACGCTTTGTCCTGAATCTTGGAAATATTATGGCGCCTTTTGCTGATGGGTACGGGGGTATTCTGCTACTTTTCGTGTTACATATAATCAGCTTACGACACTGCCAATCCTTGAAATTGTCTGTGATGAATCAAATAACTCTTTAGAAAAATGTGTGTTCTTAATTCTTATTTTTTTAATTTTAGGCATTAATGGTTTAGTTTTAAAGCATTACATTTGTTTTAACCTCCAGGATTTCAGAGAGCTATTGATTTTATTATTTGATTGAAGTAAGGCAAAAAGACAACCACCAGTGCTGTGTTTCCTGTGTCTTTGTTTTTTGAAGGAACTCTACATGTAATGGGACTTCTACTGAAGATTAGAAATGGGATATTATGAATTAAAATGTTTTGGGGAAACACATTTTAAATTTCAATTGTTCTTAATGTGTCAAAGCAACATAAAGAAATGATCCTTTCCAAACATAACTGGTAGTTCTAACTCACTTCTTAAATATAGTCAGGGCTTCATTTATTTAATGACAAAATCAAATTACTGATATAATGAAGATGGCAATAAACATTTTTCCTGTCCTCTCAAGATGTTTTACCTCTATGTGGAAAGGAATTGATGTCTTTAATTTTATGTACAGCAATAAATTTTCCCTCTTTTCTTTAATCCATGGCCATGAACAATTAAAATTGTTACTAGACTGTGTTTAAATTACATTTTTTCTATGAGTTTTCTAAGCATTTACTCTAGGGCATATATGAAATATGGGATAGAGGCCTTATATAAATAATCCAATAGACTCTGAGCTACGTGAAGAAAGGCAGCATCTTATAAATCTTTGTATTCCTAGTGCTTCACTCAGCTGCAATATCATAGCAGGCAATAAATAAAATTGGATTCAATTTTCTAAAGCAACATCTTCACACCCAGGACAAATTTTAATATACCAAATACATGTCTACCAATACATAAACTACCCAAATAATTGATGAAACTATCAGGATCATTCATATAATTGCTCCAGGATCCATTTTCAATTTTATTATATAGACTCACCCTTAAGTTCAAGATGGTTGCAAGGACAACTAGAGGTTTTTCAAAAAAGTAATTGGTGATGTATATAGCTCAGCTGCTTAAAAATATTCTATTTATCCAAACTGGTAAATAATGCATGGCCAAGGATGATAAAAATAATCAAAAAAATTTTAATTCTCACCATTCTCCCTGGTGTCATTTAAAATG
Source organism: Mormoops blainvillei (assembly GCA_004026545.1). Taxonomy (NCBI): domain Eukaryota; kingdom Metazoa; phylum Chordata; class Mammalia; order Chiroptera; family Mormoopidae; genus Mormoops; species Mormoops blainvillei. The sequence goes on from PVJD01011531.1 coordinate 38,769, forward strand.
AGTCTATGACTTCCAGAAATATTGGAAGCCATATATAAATATATGATGTCTGTCTGAAAAAAGCCATATATATAAATAAACAAATGACGTCTGTCTGAAAAAAGTCCAGCCATTTATTAATATACTGAGAATGATTTGCGTGACACTGATATAACGGGGCAGCCAAGGACTGTGGACGAGAATGCACATGCATGAACAATGACGACTTCACTGTACTAGTCAGTGGGGGCAGTAGATGCTTTGTGTACTAAGTACGTGTACTGTGTGGCCGCTATATTCAAAATAACTGAGCCAGTAGAGCAATGAATCTGCATCAAATTTCACGTTAAGTTTGAAGACTCTTTCCTGGAAACTAGTCGGATGATTTAGAAGGCTTTCAGGGGTGATGTAATGAGTGCAGCACAACTAAAATTGTGGTACAAACACTTCAAAGATGGTCAAGAATTTGTTGAAAGTGATCCACATTCTGGAAGGCCTGCAATAAGCAGAACACCTGAGAGTGTTGAATGTATACAGGCTGCAATCAACAAAGACTTCTGGCTTTTCTCCAAACTAAAATCACCTTTGAAAGGGAAGAGATTTCAGACCATCAAGGAGATTCAGGAAAATACGACAGGGCAGCTGATGGTGATTTCAACAAAGGTTTTACAGAGTGTTTTGAACAGTGGAAGAGATGCTGGGAGAACTGTGTGAGGACAAGGACTGAGGCGTCATTGTCCTAAGTACAGTGTTTCCTGTATCTTGTATCTTCTTCACTAAATGTCCCTCTTGTTCATAGTTATGGATGGATACCTTCCGGACACACATCTAAACTTTGAGATGGTTGGGAAAGGGGAGAAAGCACTGTCAAATATTTGCACTCCACTGAGGAGAGAGATACTGTTTGGAACTGCTTATTTTTTTCATAAGACTTTTGTTTGTCAAAACATATTTTCTTAAGTTGTCATAAATTATACTATATAATGGTTTTGGTCCCAAATTCAATCTGTAAACCGTATGCTCACAGCTGGCAGATCTGTTACATTTTGCTTTTGGCTTGCAGTGTTTCATTTTATTTAAGAATAGCATCAGCTCCAAGCTAGCACTGAAACACAGACTTGAGAAATTTGGTACGCATATGTCCTTAAACCTGCAACCAGGCCTTGTTAACCGGATGTGTTGAGATCTGAGTTTTTCTCTACCTCCCCTCCCCATCTCACTGTCGCTTCCCCATACACAACTTAATGCTAGTCAATAACACTAACAAATCTGAGCTTGACTTGTGTTCTTGAAAAACGCACACTGCTTTCTGTACAGTGTTTGTTGTAAGCAACAATTGCAACCACAAAAAAAAAAAATCCCATGCAAGGAAATTCACTTTTGTCTTGAAGGAAACAAAACAAGATGCCTCGACGAGAGTCTCAGTCCTCAAGAACGGGGATCCAGAAGCTCACAGTCATGTCCAGGGGCCTGGGTGGGCTAGTGTTCTGAAAAGAATGGGGCTGTGAGTTTAGTTCTCAAGTGATACCAAAAGTCATTCCTGTAGCAAATGTAGTTTATAGTTCCAAAAGATCATGGTAACTGAAGCCCTACAGTTGGGTTTGGTCAGTTTAGCCATGTCCAAGAGTGGACACCTGGTCAGAGGGAACACATCCAGAGTGAACTCTTCCTATCATTAGTTGATACTGCAGGAAATACTTGTTTCCTTTGCCCTATGATAGCTATGTGTACAGGAATACGAAATGTGATCTACCTAGTGTATTTGTTATAATGTATTCATTCCTCCTCTAAGTGTAAATAATATGATTTTATTTTCATAAATGTTATATGTAAAAAGTTTGTCAATTCTGTAGATCCTCCCCATTTACAACATACTTGTATTTACAGTAGGCAGTGAAATAGTTTTTATTCCCACTTTATATGTGAAGTAATTGAGGTATGAAGACTAAATGATGTGCCTAAAGCCACACATTTCTAGACAATAGGGAAGCTAAAACTTGGATGAAGCCTGCAAGTCCACCCTCTTTCTTGTCTTTCAAGTTGCTTTCTCAACAACTGAATCCCACATGCTCAGTGGTACTTGTAGATCCAGACGAGGGCTCAGCCTGACTGGGGATGAAGTGAAGAACTGACACTTGACAACAATGAATTCTCTTCTCCCAGTGTAGGTTGCTTTGCAGGATAAGACATGGCCAAGTGTATTTTTCGGGTTGCAAATGACTATTTGGTCAAAAAGATTTATTTTTAGTTTCCTTTTATTTTAATGGTTCGTGATCATTCACATTCTTTTTATTTCACACATGAAGAGTGGTGGTATTTTTCTGTTGACTTAACTTGAATATAAAACATCTTAACGAGCTCTGACACTGGGAGGGCATAGCTGCTTGTGTTTGCTGCTGAACCTTCCCGATATCCTTTGCCTCAGTGGAGCTTTCTAGGTTCATTGCTCTTTTTAAGGAACTGTTAGTGGAGCCTGAGGGCTCTTGAACTTTCGATGCCCATGGGTAGTGAGACACTTTCTCAGCCTAATAGTTCCTTTCCACAATTGCTAGACTGTATTTGTTTTTCAATACTAGCAGGCTGGAATATCCAGAAGGGATCTTTGTGTATAATTCAGAAGACAACCGTTTTTTTTCCTACTTGTTGTTTTAGTTCTTCTTCTTTTTTTTTTCTTGTTTCAATTTGCAGCTATCTGGGCATAAAAATTTGGTGTGTTTAGCTAACGTCTCACAGTGGAAGCTAAATGAATGTCTTCAATCTTTTCTTCCCTTAACAGGCCATGATTTTCCAGACCAAGAGTTCTGTAAGGGGTGGGGGAAGGCAGGAGTTCATCTTTGTATCTGCTTCACTAAATGGGATTGAACACATTCACTCCATTCTAATATCCACCTATGACTCGGCCCTACTTTGTGTGAGTGTGTGTGTGTTTACTAATCTAGTTTCATAGACCAAGATCATTGATTCATTTATAGTTTTCAGCTTTAAAACAGCTGCTTAATCGAATAGGATTTCTCTTTTTAAATTAAATCAATTAAATTTAAAAGTCATTAACTCTGTCAGTAAACGTAAAATTCTTTTTTGCAAAAGAGCTAATTTCTTCTCTGTTGTTCCACTGAACAGTATAAAGAATAGAGTACTCTTATATAGGATGTAGTTGACAAGAATCGCATGGTTGTGTGTATACAGCCTATTTTCTTGATAATGTTTGTTTTAAATCATTGTCTATATTAACAAAGTGAAATAGAGAGGATAGGAGATGGGGGGATGGGAGAGAGGAGATGTTATTTATTTTGTTTCACTTTTGTTTGACATCGTTTTTTGTTGTTTATGCTATTACAGTAAAATAGGGGATATTAATAATAATTTGAGGGACAGTAAGTCCAAAGATCAGAAAATGACTGTTGTTCAAAGGAGAGTTTGCTGTTCACAGTTCTCAGAGGTAAATAAAGCCCACCAAGCCATGGTGGGGCGCGGGGACGTGGGGCTCAGAGGAAGCATCTGGGCTGTTTGGGAGGAGCAGAAAGAGGGGAAAACTATGGTCAAAAGCCTTGGTTGTGGGAAAGCAGGGTAGGCCGCTTTGGGATTGTCTAGCTTGAATCGTTTCAGTGGGCTCTAGTGCACAGGGGCTGTCCCTAGTTATTCGGTACCTAACCCTGGGTTGATCAAGGTGGGTGGGTAGTGGCCCTGAGTGCGACATACTGCCAAATGGGGCAGCTGGGATGTGGGCTCTGGATGGATTGATTTGTAGTTGAAAGCTACACTCCTGGGAGGGTTGTTTCCTATCTCTAGGAACTGGCTAGCCCTGGAAGGGGTAGAACCTTTAGGCTCAGCAAGGACCCAGATACCAAACATCAGAATATTGACAGCAGAAGACAAGGTTAATACAGGAGAAAGTGAAGAAGGGCTTAAAGTAAATTTAAAGGAAAGATACACAAAATATCCTCCAACTTTTAATGATATTTTAGGAATTTAATATCACAGTGCAGCTGAAGAGGTCAAGGATCCCTGAAATATCCAAGAAGTTTTAAACATTCCCCCTTGGTCTTTGTAGAGCATTTAAAATTTTCCACAATAACAACACTTACCACAGTGCTTTATTTCTTGGTTATCTGTGTTCTCCACTGGAGTAAGAAGCCCTGGAAGTTGACATTTTATCATCTCCCCTAGGCAGCAGTTCTAGCACTTTCCACATCTTTTAAAATGTTTGAAGAAGGCAGGCAAAGGAAAATAAGAGAAATGGAAAGGAAGAAAGAAAGTGTTAAGGTTCCAAGGACAGCTAAAGTAAGATGGGAACTTGAGACTGAATCTCTAGGAAAACATAAGTGACTGAATTATTTTGTAGGGAGGAGGCTAGCGAAATGGGGATTGTCCAATTAATTACATCATTTAAATACTGACACCAGTGCCATACCCTTACCTTATGATCAGTCCTTGGGTTGGCGCCTGACTATAATTGTAAGAATGGAAAACAAAGATGAAAGGTTCCTCATGAGCCAAAGTGATCATAACCATGTATAATAGATAGGAATAATGATCTTTAGAAATGAAAAAATCAGAACTCAAAGCAGAAGTAGGTGTCGAACTGCTATACTTTAATATCAAGAAAGGGATACAAATGTGAGTACCAAATGAATCACAAGAGGTGTCTAGGTTTCTCCCCGTTTAGGGGATAAGCTGTGATACACTGTACTGACGAGAGAATTTATCAGCACAATGGTTATGAGGCGTTGACTAAATGTGCCAATATCTGGCAATGTCAGAGTCTGACTGCAATTTGAAAGAAAGACAGAAATGAGGGGAAAATACAAAATCTGAAACTCAGTAGTTTTAAAGGCGGTTGCCTCCCACTGTGAGAAGCTAAATAGCACAGGTGCTGACATTGTCAAATTTGCCGACTTGGCATCACCTGAGTTCTTGCTATTTCAATTTTTGTGGGATACTGAACGACCCCTCTCTGGGATCAGGAATAATTGTTAGGACAACCAAATGAACCCAGACTAAGGGTGATGTGAAGCCAATAAAAAGCTGTTTGTGACAACATAGAAAATAGAACTTATATCCTTTCCCAGACAGGGGCTTGATCTACTAGTTCTTTTAGTTTGTGGCCTCTGTGGTACAGAATCAATAATTGATAACTTACATCAGTGGTGGCAAATTAAGGTTAAACTTGCCTGTCAACTCTAGTGGATTGGTAGAAGCTGCCTGGAGCCTCGCATTAAACAAAATTCTGAGAACACATCTCAGGTGAGTAGTAAAGAACACTGAGCGGTGTCTGCCAAGGGTGTAGCCATTTGTGACAAGTATCTATCACCCCATTTCCGGATGCACTCTCCTCTACCTTGGGTAGTTACGATAATATTTGCAAAGAGAGGAATGTCTTCAATGGCTTCTCATACAATTCCAATGAGAGTTAAATCTCCATTTGATAATAGTAACATAAGGCATAAAATTTTCCCAGAACTCTTTATATATTTTTTAAAATAATTAAAAGGATCTATGAGTCACATTCAATATACTGAAAGGTTACTATAGCCCCACTTAAGACCTGAAAATCCACTTGGACAGCCACATAACCTGTGCAATCATGATTTTGTTACTCATTCCTCTCACCTTTCTGTCTCCCTCCAGTGAGACAAAAATGTTCAAATTAATTCTATACTCACCTAAATCGGTCATTTAAAAGGACAAAGTAATTTGTTAACATAATCTCTGTACACCTTTTAGTATAAAATAAGATTTCAAAATATATTTTTGTCTTTTTCTAAATCAGTCCAGCTCCCATTCATTTTCATTATTTTAGATTTTATTTTTGAAGGTATCGGGTAAAGTGTGAATGCCTAGAGTTTATACATATAATAGTGGAACGAAAAAAGAAGTTCAATCAACTGACCAAATAAACCAATATATAGTTTAATCCAATATAGCTTTACTTAATGCCAGGTTTCCTCATAGCTCAAGAGGGCCAGTCTGCAATGGATCACTGACTCTCAATAACATTTGATTTAATTTTTACCATTTTCCCTTTTCAGTTAGTAAATACTACTTTAGATAAAGCCCATCTGCCCAAAGTAGAATATTTTTAGTACAGAATATATATATATATACTTATACTATATTTATATACTATAAATATATATATATACTATAAATACTATATAGTATTTAGTATATATAGTATAGTATATAGTATATATATATATACTATAAATATATATATATTTATATATATAAATGTATTTTTATTCTTTTCTTATACCAAATTATCTGCTTGTCCCCTATTCTTCTTTGTATATATGTTATAGAGAAAGAAGTAATTAAAATGAAATTGGGTACATAGAAGGAGTGATAAAAGCGAAGACAAGAAGGAGTAGACCACTACATTTAAAAAAAAGATTTTATTTATTTTATTTTTAGACAGAGGGGAAGGGATGGTGAGAGGGAGAGAAACATCAATGTGTGGTTGCCTCTTGTGTGCCCCTAATGGGGACCTGACCACAACCCAGGCATGTGCCCTGACTAGGGGAATTGAACCAGTGACCTTTTGGTTCACAAGCCAATGCTCAATCCACTGAGCTACACCAGCCAGGGCCCACTACATTTTTTTTTTGGTGTTCTTAGAAGCTATCCAAAAACGAGTGACATTTAGCACGATACACAGGAAGCACGGGCTCCTTTATACCATTTCTCTGCATTCTACAGTGATAGGAAATTACTATAGAATTTTTTGTGTGTGTTTCAATAGAAAACTATGCCCTGTCCATGGCATTCACCTCCAGGTTATTAATTCTAGCCCCATTCTTTGTCTTTGAACTACTTTGCAATTATTTAGCAGTTACAGGTAACTAATGAATATGTAAATACTGTC
>PVJD01011532.1:0-45646 GCA_004026545.1 Mormoops blainvillei
ACCATGCAGGCTTCTCTACTCCCTCCCACCCCTGGGCCACAGGGCAGTTCAAGGCTCATCTTATACTCACTCCCTGGAGGGGGCGGGCGCTGGCACATGCTGCTCTCCATTTGCCCGCAGTGAATTACCACATCTCCTCCTGAGACGCCGGCCTGCCTTCAAGACCCCCACCCCCTCCTCTAGCCCCGTCCACAGGTCTGGTATTTATTAATGTCTAGTCAAGGCCTGATTCAGCCCATTGCTTCACAGGCAGCCCCGCGGGCAGACAGCTAATGCCTTAGGCAACCCAGGTCTGACCAACTGGTTGGTCAAATCAGATGGTCCCACAGTTAAGAGAAGCCGCTGGGTAGACTTTGGTTCGTAGAAGGAAGGAGGGGACACAGCGGTCCCCATGGGGTGTGGGCTTGCTCGGACACTCTCAGGGAACCCTCTGAGGCCACCAACAAGCCCTGGGTAGGGGTCCTGGGCAGCTTCACACGTGGGAACCTTTAGAGCCAGGGCCCCCAGGGCTCTGTTCAGGGTCCCTTCTCCTACATGCCCTGAGGAGGGCCTGTGTGGCACTGAAACCACCTTCTCCTGGGAAGATCCACTTTCGGTTGGGACTCTCCTATTGATGCCCCGAGCCTTCAGGCCACCAAGCAGCCTCTGTGGCAATAACAGGAACAAGCCCACGCGAGTGGGGTGGACACAGCCTGAAAACAGCTCTGCTTAAGGAGCGGGGCTCCCAGGGTTCATTCTGGCTGTGCCCGGAATACTTTCCAAGGTCAGGAGCCCCAGGGGTGATTTGAACAGGAAGTCCTCAGGTCACATCACATGTTCCATGTCACAAGCCCCCCCATTTAACCCCTTTTCAGGAAGTCATCAGTCTCACTGGCACGGTGGGGGAGGAGCGTGGTATTGCAACTGTCACAAGTCTGTGGCATCCACCTGTCCCTCCAGTCAGTGCACCTGGCAAAAGCAGCAGGTATCCGCACTGGGCACCAGAGGCTGGGTTCCCGCTGCAGCACAGCATGGGGAGAAGGCCCCTAAAATCACCATGGGCTCCAGGGAAAAGAGAGGAGGGGGTGCCTGGCGACAGAGAGCCCAAGACACCGCTGTGGGAGCCGGGGGGCGCCTGTGTTTAGGGTGGGGAAGGCACTGAGGACCCACGGCCTTGCCCTCTTCTCTCTCTGTGCCTCCCCCCGGCTCCTCTCCCTCGAGGTTCGCAGGCGGTGGCCAGACCTGAAGAGCCCACCAGGCTGACAGCGATCTTCGTCCCACAGACAGAGAGCTCCTCGCTCCGGTCCTGCCTTCTTCCGTGGCTCAAACCACAACCCTGCGCCCACATGCCCGAAGAAAATCTGTGGGTCAGCATGACGGCGGGAAATGAGGCACAGAGCTGCTTCCGCTCACAGCCTCAGCCCTCCCCCAGGAAGGCTCCTGGAAACTCCCGGGAGTTTCTAGAGCCACAGACACACACTCTTGCACTCCGGGACCCAATTCTGTGACCACTTCCTCCTGGAAGTTCACCCTGTGAGTGCTGATGCCTTAGGAGCCACTGCTGAGAAGGGAATGAGGAAAAGCAGGGCGCAGAAGAGCACGCGGGATGAGGAGGAGGGAGAGAGTGAAGCCACAAGGTCCATCCTGGGGCTCTTGCCCCCCAGGAGGCTGGTACCTTGTTGTGTAGCCCCGTATCCCGAGGATCCTTCTTCCAGGGGGCTCCCCAAGGAGCACAGCGAGCTGTGGGGAGAGGCAGCAGTGACAGGGAAGGCCCTCCTGAACGGGACAAAGGGGGCGTCCAGAAGGTTCAAGGGAAGATGCCCTCCACCCCTGAGGAGGCGGCGCCAGGTGGGTGGGGGACACATGAGCTAGGCTATCTGAGCTCCCCACCTTGGAGCACCCAAAGAACCGAAGAACTGACCAACCCTCACAGGAAGACATCTTCACGCAGGGAGAGTGTGCCGGGAATCAGGACTCATTGGAGCCCATGTCATCACCGTCCCCTGAGCCCGTCATGTCCTTGGGGTGGCCTTCTCTGGCCACTGCGTCAGCTGCTACAGGGACACTGCTCCTGGAGGGCCAGCACCCACGTCAGCACCACCCAGAGAGGCCAGGGGTCAGCCCACCCCAACCTCACCACCAACTCACTTGCCCCGCAGGACCTCGGTTTCCTGATTTCCTTTATATATGGCTACAGAGAGAGAGTGAGACGCTTCTCATGGGGAAAGTCAAGGCCAGCCTGAGAGCCCTTCCCCGACACCCACAGCCCTCAGCAGGCGTCTGCCTCCTCCCCTCATTCCTGCAGGGCTTAGAGCCCAGCTCAGTGCCAAGCACAGGAAACCGGATGTGTCTTCCCAGGAGGAATGGGGATGGGGGACCCCTAAGTACAGAGCACCTAGTCCAGAGGGGAGCCCAACCCGGGCCGCCCGCAGATGCTCAGCAGGGACTCAGTGAAAGACCGATTCCTCAGCCCCAACCACCCTCTCCCCACTCCCCACTTTGCTGGTCTGGGGAGCTGGCCCCCTAGGAGCTCCTGGGATTCCTGCTGTGGGCTCAGCCCTGCCCCGGGCTGCACAAGCAGCAGCCCGGCTTCTTCCAGGCCATACAAACCTGGGGCCTGGTCTTAGCAGCGGGCCTCAGGGAGCTCTTGGCAGCTTGGTGGTCACTGGTCACTGCTCCTTTCCCTTCAAGGAACTCACTGCTGTTCTGTGAGTCAGTAACGGGACAAAGGAGAGGTGGCCTCATGTGATAGCTACAGTCATGGAGGGGAGGCACATCTGCTTCTGCTTCCCCGGGGGGACATTATCCTTCTATGGAAAGGAGGCCCCTGGGGTCCATGTAGCGGCGTGTTGCATTAGCCCCAGCTGCCCAGCTGGCACAGGGACCCTGTGGTGCTGGGAGGAAGGTTTGAAGCCAGACAGCTCTGAGTTCCGGTCCCAGTTCTGCCTCTCACTTGCACATTATGTAACTTTCTGACCTTGTTTGACTGATGAGGTGGCCCGAGGCTCAGGAGGGAAGGAATGCGCCCAAGCTCTAGGTTGAGTCCCTGGGCCTGCCGCCTCTAGTTCTGTGCGCGCAGCCTCCTTCCCTGGAGGACTCGCCCTAAAGGGGCGATGGTCAAGGTGCTGGGGAGGGTGTTCAGCTTTCAAGGGCTGAGGTGAAGGTGACCACCTCTGCTAGCCCAGCTGGCAAGGTCAGTTCCTCTACCCAGGGCCATCTGTGGCTATGCTGGTGACTCCAGGTATCTAGAGGCGGGGGCCGGATGGGACCACTTGGCACCGGAGAGAATTCCTGGAGGGCCTCCCTGGTGGTGGTTGGGGCCTCCGTCCTGTGCCTTTCATCTCCAGATGCCTGGGCCTCCCCACATGGTGCCCAGAAGGAGTGGGGGGCTTCCCCTCCTGGAAGTGGCCCGGCCTTCTGCAGAACTGTCAGCAGGGGGTGGGTGGTTAGAGTGGGGCTCAGAGTAGCTACGCCTCCCAGAGCCCTTGAAGTGTGTGAGGATTTCTGCCTTCACAGCACCCCTCCCCTCCTTCCAAGCCCCTGCCATCCTTCTCAGGGCTGTTTATTAAGGAGGGCTGGAGTGGCCCATGGATGGGGGAAGGGCAGAGAGGGAGATTTGTGTGCAAATGGAGCCCTCTCCTCGGGCTGCTGGAGGGATTGCTAGGGCCAGTGGGTGCATCCACATGCACTGGTCACTGCACAAGGGCTGCATCTGTTTGAAGGAAGTGTCCTCCCTTCTCATTGCAGTCAAGGCCGTGTCTACTTACCATGCCATGTGCCCACAGTGCTAGATCTGCCCAGAGGGAGTGCTGTTTCTAATGTGCACAGAGATGCACCCATCTGTGTCCCTGATGCCCCAGGGCTACACCTGGAGTCACCTGTCCCTGGGCAGAATTTGGGTGGGAAGGAGGGCTTGGGTGGGAGGTGCATACCAGGGGGAACTCAGCTGACAAACTGGCATTCCATGGTAGCCAGAACAGTCTTTTTTTCCAATGTCTGACCCACCTGGTTGTTGACCACTGCCACTTGCAACCCGGAGCCCGAGGCTTCTACCAGTCAGTACAGGGCCTGGGAGTCCCATGGCTGTTTCTGTACCAACCCTGAACCATCTTGAGAAGCCAAAGAGAAAGGCTGCCTTGTCGGAAGTGCCCTCCCACTCAAGGTAAGTCCTGCGCTGTCAGTGTGTCCCTCAGGAGAAGGAATGGTGGGGGTCCGGAGCCGAGCCGCCTCCATGGCCACTCCAGGCCTCCAGGCACTAAAGCCTATGGTTCAGTTCTGATCTGAAGGCCACGTGGGGCCAGGCTAAGCCCTGGTGGATTCTGGGATCAGCCAAGCCTCCCCTTTGGGGTCTCAGGCATTCCCTCCCCCCTGCCTCCTGGGATGGGGGGGTTGCAGTAGGAGGGCGACTCAGCCTTCACCCTTCCAGCACGCTCACAGATCCATCCCATGCCACACACAGGACTTTGGGACCTGGAGACCCAGGACCTAGCCAGGTTGCGGCTGATACTCTGTGGCCTGTGTGTGACTAGAGCTTTAATAGTGGAAGCCCCCACACAATCAGCATCTTGGCTCAGTGGCCACAAAGTGGCCTGTGTATGGCAATTCTGTCACTGTGTCTTTAGCCCCTTTTCCTTCAGCGCCCATTCTCCCCTCCCAGGCCCAAGCCCAGGGCGCTGAGTGAAACACTGAGAGGCGCGGATGAGCCAGCAAGTGAACGGATGGAGTGCAAGGTCCTTTCTTCTCCTCCTTCCCTTCCAGTCCCCTGGTCGCCCCCCTGCCCCAGCTCACTGCTGGCTGGGGCAGAGCCCAGGTGTTTTTCATTAAGGGTTTTATTGCGGATTCTCAGGCTCCGGCTGAGGAAGGCTGCGGGAGCTACCTAATCCTCCACCCCACCCCCAGGCTGAGCCGCCACTGCGGTCAGGTGACTGAGGGGCCTGTCCTCTCCCACTACCAGCGCTTCTCAGGCAGCCTCTCAGGAGGTCACCCAGGGCCCAGCTCTAGGCTCCAACCTCATTCCCTCCCACCCATCATTCACACTGCAACGGCCAGAGCGTCCTTCTGAGAAACAAAGCCAATTATTTCATGCCCTGCTTTAAAATCCAACAAAGGTTGGGGAGGGGGGAGGGGATTGGCCATAGGAGAAGAGGGGACCGGGTACCAGAGAGCAATGGGGAAAATGGCGGGACAACTGTAACTGAGTAACAATAAAGATAAAATCCACCAAAGAATGCCCTTTTTGTTTTTGTTCTTGGTTGCTTTTTCCTTAAAAAAAAAAAAACAAGAAACAAACAAAAAACAATTGGCTCTGATTTGTAGCACTTGCCAGTTCCCATGGTGTAAATATTCCCACCATGCAGTGCCAAACTACCAGCGTGAGGTCACAGAACTCAGTACACAATCGGCTCTCACAGCTGGGATAGTAGCTCCAGCTCGGCACCACCTATTTCCTTCACCCTTGACCTTGACCTACAAAGCCCTGCTTTCCTGGCCCCAGTTGTCCCTCCAGCTTTATCTCTCACTGCTTTCCCATCCTGAACACAAGCACTGAACACTGGGTGGCACCGGTGTGTCCCTGAGTGCACGGGCACTTACCGAAACACTCCTCTCCTGTCCCTGCCTGGCCAGCTCCTTTGAATATATTTTGTTCAGGTGTTTTTTCCTCCAGGCCGTCCCTCTAACTCCTCAAGCTGGAATAGTGCCTTTCGTCTGTGTCCCTAGTGCTGCCTTGGACATCTATGCTACGTAATAATGTGTGCCTGTCCTTGCCATGAAACTGTGGGCTCTGCAGAGGCCAGGCCTGTGTTCTGGGGTATCTGGGTCCCAGTCCCTGACCCAGAAGAGGCCTCAGTGATTGTGTCACGAGTGAGAGGCGTGGATTGGTGAGCTCAGGGCCCAGGGCTGCAGAAGCAGAGCCGCTCTGGGGGCCCCAGTCACTCTCTAGGGCCTTTCCCGGCAGGGTCCAAGGCCACCTTCTTGGTTCCCTTCCTAGGAGAGCTGCAGAACAGGAACCAGGGCGCTACCCGTGCTCATCTCCCTGCTAGGGAAGGGACACCGCCTAGATCCCGGATCTGTGCTGCACGGGTGTCGCCCCAAGACTGCCCTCTAGCACAGAGGGGCATGGAGCTTGCTAGGCAGTGGGGGGGTTGGGGGGTTGTGAGCTCCTCCCTCTCCCAGTTGTTTGTGTCCTCATGACCATGGTTTCCTGCAGGGCAGGTTATCATTATTGACTTTGGCACCAGCACCCAGGCATTTCGGGGAGGCCACCAGTTCCCAGGCCTGGGAATAGCCTCAGGGCTTGCTGCGGCAGCCTTGGCCTAGGAGAGCCTCTCTCACACTCTGCCCAGGTGGTCCTTTGTGACCAGAGCAGGTGAGACAGGAAACAGCAGTAGCCCAGGGGTGTGCCATGGGCTTCCAAGTGACAAAGACCTGGGCTTGCCAGTCCGGGTGGCACTCAGTAGTTGTACAAAGTAACGACTTAGGGCCTCCCTCTCCCCATCTGTAAAATGGGGCAGTAATACCTGCCTCTCAGGGGAGTTGTGAACAGCAGGGTAACAGCCGCTACTTATGCAGCACTTGCAAAGTGCCCACCACTAAATACGGGTTTTATGGTGCAGTTTACTCACATTGTCTTCTCTAGTACCCCCTCGGCCCTACGACATAAGGGCTGTTAGCCCCATTTCACAGATGAGAACACTGAGGCTCTGAGGAGTTTATGGTCGTGCAGCAAGTCTAACTCCAGAGCTCCTGCTCCTGCCACTATACTAGTCTGCGTCCCTAAAATCAGAGGGTAGCTGTGTGTAGGGCTGGGCACATTCTACATATGGAGTAGCCAGTAGCGATTCTTAGTAATTATCCAAAATCCTTCTGTCAGACAAGTATTAGGAGTTGGAATTTTTTAAAATCTCTTTCAGAGTCTGCCCCTTTTTCCACTCATTTTGACCTTAGCCTCAGTTCAAGTAATCACAAATCTCAGATCTTCGTGGACCGTTCTAAAGTACCGCCTGTGTCCCAGGCCCTCTGCTCTGCACGGAGAAGGGGGTGGGACCCAGAAGCCGGGAGTCCCCAGCCCTCCTCAGTGGCATCCTCAACCCACACTTCCACCCCCTCCCAGCCTGCATACCCAGGCCTGGTGCAGCCCCAGTCCTCTTTTAGGGGGACTCTGGATCGCTTCAGCCTAACGCGGACTGATGTGGGTCAGTCGGCAACTATGTGCTGAAATACTGGAATTTCTGAGACGTTTCCAGCATTTATGGGACCATAATATTTGAAGTGGGAACCTGGGAACCGTCCTTGACACCTCCTTCCTTCTTGTCACCCCGCCCCTCCCGTGCCCCACACAGTCGGGGAAGGGAGCAGGGCACAAACTACCAGGCAGGTGGCCCGGGGGGCTCAGGTCCAAGTATGTGGCTTATGAATACAAACCCTGTGTCACAACTTTAGGGGAGGGCAGTCAGCAGCGTATTTTTTCATTGACCCAAGTGAGCCCTGGACTGTTGCGCAAAAAAAATCAATCCACTGGTGGGTCCTGTTGGTCTTCCTCTGTGAAGTCCTTCCCAGCACCCTTCCCCAAGGCTGCTGCCCACTCCAAGCCATGCTCCTCCCATGGGGGCCCCTGTTGGTCCCCTCATACTGCAGCTACAGAGATATTTCAGAGGCCAAAGCCACGCCCTCGAAATTATTAGCACACCAGGAACCCACGCCAATCCGTGAGAAACACACAAAAGGCCCATTAGAAAAATAGGCCTCCAAATATGCAAAACAGTTCCCCTATGAAATAAATTTCAAAGCAACCACCTGATGACATCTCCCTCCTCCACCGCCGTGGAAAAAAGCAAATGGAACCGTGTGGTGATACCTGTGATAACAGGGGAGGGGTGGTCTCCGGGACTTCCACACACAGTGTAAGTGTGGTGACAGGGGGCACATTGGTGAAACTTATGATGGGTGATGGCCAAGAACATCCCCTTTGATGAGAACTCGCTGCTAGGAAGGTACCCCAGTGCAGACTCCTAAGAGTTTGCTGTGTCTGAACCGGAATATCATGCAGCGTGATAACTGCGTCATTCCAGCACATTTACATTAGCAAAGCCTGGAAATCAGATGGGCACCCAGAGAATCACCCGGAGGGAAAAGCTGAGTCAGTAACCTCCATCCGCACCACTAAGTGCTCCGCAGATGTTAGGGAGAATGGGGTAGGACTGACTACACGTGCTGAAATGAAACCAGGAAGGGAGCTGTGTACAGAACCACCCCGTTGGTACAGCTCTTTAAGAGCACAGCACAGACTTCTGCTCACGGGTAGAGCCATGGAAAAATGTCTGGAACCACACAACGATAGCCTGTTAACTGGAATTGCCTTTGGCGAGAGAGACAGGTGGAGAGAGGTTTTCGCTTTTCCCGGATACTTTTCTGTCCGGCTTGGATTTCTCATCATGCACGCAGAGCACTTTAATTTTTCAAATGGCATCAGGAACAATCTGGGTGGTGGGATTGGAGGACGATTTTGTTTTCTTCTTTACACTTTTCTGTATGGAAAGAATCAAAATCACTGTGTTTCAGTGTTGCAAAATGAGAACTTTCGCTGCCCCCAGGGGTAAAGTCCGCTTTCCTGAACTCTTGCTGAGAGGGCTTGTGGGGCCAGCCAGCTGCTGGTTCCCGTCCTGACCCCTGGGTCTCCCACAGCCGACCCCACCCACCCTCCCCACCCCAAAGCCCTGCGCTCTCCCGTACCTCTGGGCCTTTGCCGTTGTTCCATGCTATCCCGTTCACCTGCAATGCTCTGCCCCGATCATCCCTTAGCTTTGCTTCATTCGTCCTTCAGCCGGTGGCAGAGGCTCCTGGCACCCAGGCCAATTCTCTCAGACGCCATTAACGGCCTTTCCACTGGTTAGCTCCTCTCACAGCTTCACAACAGCCTTGAAGGTAAAGACAGTGCCTGGGTCACCAAGGTCACCCAGGGCCCAGCACTGTGCCTGGCACACAGCAGGCTCCATGAACATTTGCCCACAGAACTGACAGATGCCTCCCGAGCTGGAGGAACGAGCAGCTGGCACCCCAGGCTCACCCCAAAGCCGGTCTCTGTTGGGGGGTGGGATTTCTGGGCCTGGCCCCAGGCGGCAGGCCCTGGGGCTCGGAGGCGATTCTGAGGGGCAGACAAAGCCACGAGGCCGCGCCGCCCGTTAGGCTCCAAGGTGGCTTTTATTTCCTCTTCTGCGGGTGCCAAGTCCCTGAACAAATATTTTCCTGGAGTGGAGGAGCGGCTTCGCTCCCCGCCTGAAGTGCTGGAAACACCAGCGGGTCGGGCAGGTTCCAGGAGCCAGAGGAAGAGCGGGGTCTGGCGGCAGCTGGAGGAGGAGGGGTGGTCAGGGCTGCCCGCCGGGCTGTGCCCACCCTCCCGACTGGCGGAGGCGGGGCCTGCTCCTCAGGCCCCGCAGGACTGGGAAGCAGCCGCTAGTTCTGCTCAGCCCGCGGCGCACAGGGCTCTTGCCCTGGGCCTCTCTGCCCATAAATTAGAATTCTCCTGGATCCTGACGAAAACGTAGGCCACGCGGGCCGCCCTCATTTCTGCTCAAAAAGCTACAGTGGAGTTTAAAGGAACTAATTAGAATCTCAGAAGTCCTTTTATAAGCTTCCCCCACCCCTTTAACTTTCTCATTACAAAATAACATACACAGAGTGCACTCATCTTAAGTGTATAGCTTAATGATTTATTTACATATACATACACTCTTGTAATCACCGCCTACATCAAGCCAAAGAACATTCCAGAGAACCTTTCAGAGAAGGTTCCTTTGAGTCGCTGCCTAGAACATATCACACCCCCAGCCAAGGCACCCCTGGTTTCTATGACCATCCATTCATTTTGCCTGTTCCTGAACTTTATGTAGGTGGAATTATGCAACATGAGATCTTTCGTGTCTGGCATCTTGCACTCAATATTATTGCCTGCGATTCTCACCTGTGTTGTACATGTAGCAATGGTTTGGCCTTTTTAATTGCTGAATAGTATTCCATTGCATCCATGTAGCGTGATTTATTTATCCAATCTCCTGGCGATGGACATTCGGGTTGTAGCCACGAGTGGGCTACAGCGAAGCAAGCTGCCGTGCACTTGCTCACGCATGCCTTCCGGCAGACACACACACCCTCATTCCGCTTGGGTCGCTGGGCAGGCAGATGTTTAGCTATAGTTTCCAAAGTGCCCATGTCCATTGGCACGGTTTTCAACCACGCAAGAGAGTTCCAGTTGCTCCACACGCCCTCCAACAATTGTCTTTCTCTAATACCAGCCTCTCTGGTGGGTGTGTGGTGGAATCTTGTTCCATTCATAAGCTTCTGAAGACGGTTTGGCTTTCAGAGCGCCAGGCAGCCACAGGAGGCACCCCAAAGGCAGAGACTCCCATATTTGCCACGAGCCCCTGATTCTCACTGGTTCGTAATAGTGTCTACCCTCAAAAACCACCCAGGGTAGCAGGAGGTCAGTGTGGAAACAGACACCTGCGATGATTTGACGAGAGATGCTGAGGAGTGACCCCAAAGTTACAATAGCACGGAGGACCCAGAGCCTCTCCCTCGAGAAGCTCTGAGTTCATCCGGGAAGCTGGGCAGGCGTGGGATACAGCACTGCCAAGAGCCTGACTTGGGGGCCCCGTCACCCTCACATCGGACCATACACCCTGAGTAGGGTGCAAGCTGGCGTGGCCCAAACAGAGGCACTGGGTGGGAGTCCAGGGTGCTGGGGAGTGGGAGTGAGAGAGCCAGGCCAGGGTCGTGTCCACGGCCAGGCAGAGCTAGCAGGCTCCCAGCTCAGGGCCCTCCCCAAGTTCCCGCTCCAGAAACCCAGAGCTCACCTGCAGCCACATCCTCTCTTCTGCCTGGCTGGAGAGGAAGATGGGACGGGGATAAGCAGAGAGAGGCGGACAGGGTGCTTCCCTGGCGGGAACATGGCCCTGGCGCTCCTGTGTAAGGAGTGGTTCCCTGCAGACCCATTTGAAAGACTTCTCTCCCAGATGCTGCTTGGAGGTCCACCTGCTGTCCGTCAGCATATAACCTGGGAAGGGGCAAGAGACACCCCTGCGGAGGGGCCCAGCTCCGGGATGACTGCCCCTCCAGCCCCACCCCTGACTGGCAGCTCAGAGGACAGCCTCATCCCAGGCACTTTTTCCCTCAGGCTCCCCTCAGCGTTCCTGTGGGAAGGCGGGGTGCCACCCAGTGAGGTGGGGCAAGCCTCACAGATCCTGCCCTCTTTACCTCTTATCTAGTTCTCCAACCCAGCTGCTCCCCCCAACCCCTGGCTGCGCTGCCCCCACAAGCCCCTGCAGCTCCTAATCTTTCCCACGTCACCCCACAGCCGCTGGCTCTGGCTGCTGAAGCTGCCTGAGAGGCTCCAGGCAGAAGGACCTGCAGCTTTCTCGCCTCATTGCAGCCCATCTCTCCCCACGCCTGCTTTCAGTCCACGTCCCGCACGAAGCCTCCCGAGCGCCTATTTTGGCCAAAGCTGTGCCTTCTGCCTGGGATGCCTGCTCACCCTTGTTTGAGAGGCCAGTTTGGATCTGTCCTTCCAGACCCCACCCGTAGAAGCACCACTCTGGGAACCGGATGCCAAGCCGGGTGAGGTGCCCGGTCCCTCTCCACCAGCCTACACTGACACAGTCACTGGAACTGCCCTCACCTGTCTGCCTGCCCCAGGGCCACAGACTCCCTGAGAGAGGGGGGCTGTGCATCTTTGTTTCGGGGGTGCAACCCAGTCCTATCCCGAGCCAGTGGGGCAGACAGTGCGATTTCAGGCAGAAGCTGGCCGCAAATTAAGGCGGCGTTTAGGAAATCATTGAAATGAGTTTTTAGTGGAAAATCCAGGGAGTCCCTCAACCCTACACAATGTGGAACACACACACACCCAAGCCACATGGACATGATCCAGAAGTGAGGGGGGAAAACGAAATTGTGCTCAATTGCTCCATTCCAGGCGTGGCGAAGAGAAATTCATGGGAAAGCAGAAATGAGGGAGAGGGGGTCCAGGTCGTGGGAAGTGGGGCAGCAGGTGAGGCCTGAGGAGAGATGGGCCAAGCAATTCCTTGAAGTCAGGGTGTCCGAGGGACTTGAAGACAGTGTTTAGACGCCTTTGCATTTTGGCTTCTCCACTGTTAGCCTCAAACATTCAGGGAAGCCTGTGACGGCCAATCTGGGCAACAGCCTGGCGAAGGGACAGGGGTGTGACACAGGAGGGGCAGGAAGCCGGAGGATCCAGCAGAGAGAACAGGGTGGGACCAGGATGGGGTGGGACTGGGGTGCGGTTTAACCCACTGGGGTATGATGGGAGCAGGTGACCCAGAAGGCTGGGGTCTGGAAAACTTGTAGGTGGGGAGGTCGTCCTCCCCAGCCTAGTGCCACCTTCAGTGTATGCATGCCCCTTGTGGCCTCAGGGGCTAGGGTGCCCTTGTCCAAACCACAGCTCCACAGCCCACTGGCACACAATCTTGGGCAAGATCCTTTCTCTTTGCCTCGCAGCTTTTGTCTGTAAAGTGCAGATCGTTAACCACAGTGCTCTCCCCGCAGGGTGGGGAAGTCTTCGGTAATGAATGAAATAGTCCAGGTACTGTATCTAGCAGTGTCTGGCTCACAGTAAGCTCAGTAAAAGCATTCATTAGATCCAGGTAGCCCCCCACCATTGCACCCTCACCGTCTGGCCCAGGGACTGGTGGAAAACAAGCACTTGGTATTTTCAGTGTTTGTGGAATGACCTGAGGATTTTGTCCCAGCCTCCAGCTGCCCAGAGCCTGCAGGCCGTGCTCCACCCACAGGTGCACCTGGGGGCTGGCATCAGGGGCTGGCCGGCACCCAGGGCCAGACTTCAGGTCAGGTGCCAAAGGCCCCAGTTAGGGAGACCTGCGCTGAAGGGACAGCTGAGGGGCTGGGTGGGAGCCACGGCCTGCACAAGACAGAGTCAGGGGAGGGCCACCGCGTGTCCCGAGAACACTGGGGCTCCTGCAGGGTGCTGAGCTTTTTCAATCGCCCCCCTCCCCAAATCCCCACTGCAGTTTTTCTCTAATGTGCAGGCAATTTTTGTTGACTTTTGGCATTTCAGACAGTTTGCTAGTGAGTTTTCAGGAGGGGTCCCGGGACAGTGAGCAAACAGGAGGCCTGGCACACCTGAGTCAGGAGGGAGCCAGGTATGTTTGTGGAAGGGAATGACCTAGGGTGGAGTAAGGCAGAGCCCTGGGAGAAGGAAAGATGGCAAGGGCTGATAACGGGTACGGGCGGGAGGGCAGAGGCGGCCATGCCTTCCCTTACAGCAGAGGGATCGGTGCCCAGCACAGCCCAGAGACAGGCTACCCCCACCAGGAGACAGGGAAGGACATCACCAGGCCAAGAAGACACTCAACCACCACTGCAGCCCGGAATGACAAGTACCATTTATTCAAGTTACATGAATGGGCCCAGCCACAGGCTCGGCACTGTCCCAGGGACCAGCAGAGATGAGCACGGTCACAGACCCCTTCCCCACCCCCGAGTCATGTCCAGTCATACGTTCCGGGCAGAAAGTCCCAGCATTGAACACGGGGCACAGGTTCCCTTCGTTTGGCGGTGCGTCTCTCTGAGTCACAGACATCCCCCCATCTCGGAGCGGCCAACAGAAAAGCTGGAACGCTGTCAAATTAAATAAGCAAGTACAGGAGTTCCCAGAAGCCCCCGGGCTGTGGGCCTCTGCTCCTAACAAAGGTGTCTGAGAGGCAGGCCTTGGCTCCAGGCCTCCGTGGGGCCAGCGGCCTCAGGTCAAGCTGCACTGGGGGCATCACAGCTTCATTAACCATTTAGGAGACGGTGCTTTGAGCTTCTTGAACTTCGCAACACAGAAACTGACATGAGGACTTATATAACCTTGGCTGAACCTGCTGACCTTCCGAAGAACATTAGCAGAGACAAAAAAACACACCAACCAGAGACTCTGGCCCCCGAATCCCTCCCCGCAGGAAAGATGAAGGCACAGAGCTCTTAAGTTTCCCAATATCGTTGCGTTTAGAGAGAAGGCTGGTCACATCCACTCAGCCAGCAGAGAAGCAAAGGCAGCAGAGTTCATGTGACTACTTTATATTAAAGTTTATTACATTTGGAGAAGCTATTGTACAGGGAAAAACCCATTGGATTAAGTAGAGTTTTGCCAAAAGCAAAAGACTATCACTCTTTGGAACATTCCTGATTCCAGCCCAGGGCAGGGCCACAGGAGCTAATCAAAGGTGAGCCTGCGCCTTCATGGAACAGCTCAGTGCCGGGTGTGCCCAGGACCCCTCTTGGCACCTCCCAGGAGACAGTGTCTCCAGAGATGGTGTCAAAGAAAGAGCTTGGTCTATGGGAGATTGTCTGGGCCCACTGCCACCTCTCACCCCACAGTCATCTCTGTTCCTAGCCTGAGGTTCCAGGATTCAATTCTCACGTGGGCTCTCAATGTCACAGCAGCTCAGGCCACTGTCATGGGTTCATGGACACATGACTGCTCAAAAGAAGTGACTGCCCATGGCAGCTGAGATCGGCCAGCCCACCAGTGGGGCCACCCAGACATTCCATACCCTGTTGCGCACATGAGTGACAAAGTCAAGAGACAACACATAAACTATGTTGGCTTCCAGATTTGGTTCTCCTAGTATTAAAGAAAAAAAAAAAAGTTATCTTCTTAACCCTGATGCTGCATCCTGACCATAGATTAGGAAAGCAAGATGGGGGATTAACCAAATCAACTTAACTTACCTCAAAAGTAATAAAGTCTACTGGGCTATGAACCAAGAAACTAGAGGAAACATGTGCAAAAACAAGTTGATATCTAACTTAGACCTCCCCACAAAACAAAGTGAACTCGGGTGGAGCCCAGACCGCTTCTCCCGGCCACTCGGCCGTCCACGCCCCCGAGACTGCTGGTCTCTACCAGGAAGTGCTACCAACACGTTAGCCCTCAGCCCCAGCATCTCCCAGCCATAGCGAGCCATCCAGGTCCAAAGCAGTGGGGTCCTCTCTCTCCAGAGCTGTTCCAGGTTGGAGAAACCAAGTCAGAATGGTGAGGTGCCAGGGGCTGGGTGCGGTGGGAAGGTCAGATGTGGAAAGCCCTCACGCCCCGGTCTCCAGGAAGAAGTCAAAGAAGCAGAGGCGAGCCCCCAGCATGCCCCAGGACTCTGTGGGGAGTGGACTGGAGGGGCTGGGAGTGTTGGGGAGGTGGCACAGTGCCAGGGGACACAGGGCCTGCAGTTCTTCACGGAAGAGGCAATTGGGGGCCTAGTGGGCGGCAAGGGGAGGGGGAGGACCGCTCCCGTCAGGCATAGAACTCCTCCTGCTTGCTGGGTTTCTGGTAGGCCCCACCATTGGCTTGTTTAGGCTCCTCCAAGGAGTAGCTGCCCTCATCCTTCTTCTTCATTCGGTACAGCATGAAGCCTACCAGGCACACGGCAAAGATGAGCCCCACCAGGCCTCCGGCAATGACCCCTGGGTAGGCAGACAAAGGCTGGTTTAGCTTGGTTGCTCCTGGGGCTGAGCCGCAACCCTTGCCCACTGGGCAGCTGGCCCCCAAAGGGGCCTTGGCTGTGGTCAGCCCCACACCAGGGCTAAAGACAGCCCTCCACCCCAAAAGCAGCAGTTTGCCCCCCTCCCCACCCACCTGACAGAAAACTCACCTCCCAGCACTTCCTTCCTGTCCAGGAGGCCTTGGGAGGCCCCGGGGTCTGGTGCAGGCCCATTCCGCTGATCAGCTTCCAGAACAGACCCAGCTGTGATCTCCCCGGATACATCAAAAGTGAAGTCCTGCAGGAAGGCGAGCACAGAGTCAGGGTGGGATGTGCCGCTGCTGGCGGCAGCATCCGGGTCCACTTCCAAACACAAATGCAGATCACCACAAAACGCTGCCACCACAGCTCAGACTCTCCCAAAACCGGACCTCTGGACCCCAAAGCAGGGCCCCTTTCACCACATCATGCTGGGCCCCAGCTGGACTGCGACAGAGATGTCAAGTGATCTAAAGCATGCGTTTTTATATGAAAATAGATAGGCTCACTTTAGTGTCAAGTGTAAAATTACCATGCCCCTATAAGGTAAACATAAAACTTTGTAGAACTTTTACACTCGCAGCAGGGGCCTCGCCAAAGTTTGGGAAGCCCCGTTCTTGGTGACCTTGAAGGACTCTCTTTCTCTGGTCTCACTGCTTTAGTCTGTCCCACCCGGGGCTCAGCCCGAGGCCAAGGGAAGGTGGGACCGCATGGCCTTGTCTTCCCGGTGGGGAATAGGGCATGTGCGCAGGGCACAGGGTGTTGGGTATGCCAGTCAACCTACCCCTGCCCCCGCCCCAAGGCACTGTGCTCGACCGAACAGTAGGGGTCCACCAAGCCCACTGGTCACGCATTGCCCCAGGAAATGCAGAGGACTACAGTGAGCAGACACTTACCTGCTCCCCAGAGCCCTCTCCTGTTGAGAACTGGGTGACAGTTCCATCTTCGGCAGCTCTCTCAGTGGGAGAAGGACCTCCGTCCTCCACACTGGGAGTGTGAGGGTCGAGCTGGCCGACTCCTTCGGGAGCGGAGGTCTTATGGTGGTCAGGCTGCATGTCTCTGTGGAGATGGGAGGTGACAGGTGCCTGGGCATTGCTGGCTCTCGTTGTTGACTCCCGGTGGGTGACTGGGTGTGGCGTGGTCTCACTGGGTAGGTGGGTGGTCTTCTCCCGGCTGGTAAAGTCAGGTTCCACCTTGACCAGGGACACTGTGTCTCCCTCCCTGTCCCCCTCAACGGCTGGCAGGATGGAGGTGGAGGTGGCAACAGTATCGATGCCAGTGATCTCTGGAGCTGTGGGCATGACCGTCAGGAGCCCCATGTCCTTCCAGGTGGAGGGGGTCCGCTGGGACAAGATGATATCTTGCAGGGCACCTGCAGGGCCAGAAGCAGAGCTTGTTGGGGAGGGGGAGACCCCAGAACATCTAGACCAGGCTGTGAGGGCGGCTGGGTGAAGACCCGTGGCTCCTGTTCCCAGGCTAGCAGAGCGAACTCCTCCTCTCGTGAAAGGCTCTGTCCCCAGCCCCTGCCCCTAAGGCTAGCTGGAGCTAAACCTGACTTTGGAAAATGAACAAGGAGAGCTGCCTCTCTCTGCTGTCGGTGCCTCGGGACAGCCTGGTCTCTGGAGCCAAAGACACTAAGGCCGTCTGGGAAGAAACCTTTCCTGTCATGGCTGAAGCCCGCTCCCCAGCTGGGGGCATCCTCAGGGTCCCAAACACCTTGCCGCCAGTGCACACACCTCTATGGCCCCCCCTCTGTTATACCTGCGCTCTCCCCAGAAGGGCTCGGGCCCCTGCAGAACAGAGACCTCTGTCCTAGCACCCAGCGCCTAGGCCCTGCCTAAGCCACTTTCCCCATGGACGGCCTGGGCATCCCCCTGAGGTCCAGCCCAAAAGCACCTCCCCTGCGAGGCCTCCCTGACCACCTCTAGCTCAGGGACTTCATTTCCCCAAGGAATGGGCAAATGGGGGATGATAAGAGACCATTTATAAAGATATACAGCCCCCCAGGCTCTGTACTGCCTCACAGCTACTTCCTAACAACCTCATGAAGTCAAGATATTTATTATTCCCATTTTACAGATGAGGCAACAGAGGCTTGGAGGAGTCAAATAAGCTTCCAAAGGTTGCCCAGTGAGTGAAGAGGAGGATAGCAACCCAAGTGTGTCCACAGCCGGCGGCCTCAGGGCCTGCTGGGACACCCCCCTACCCCGGCAGCCTCTCCTGCCCCGAAGGTGTTTTCTCCTTGCAACTCAAACCCCATCCCTTCCCCAGCATCACCCTTCGGGCCCAGCCAGAGGGCTGCCTGACTGTTGTCCCAGCCCCCGGCCTGCTGCCATCTCGAGGTGAGACCCTCGCGCCTGCTCACCTGCACCTGAACCAGAGAAGTTGTCAGAGTCGTCCCCGGAGCCATCCTGATCTTCGGGCGGCACATTCGTAGCCACAATTTGCTGGAAAAGAGTCAGAAAAGGGCGTGAGTGGAGGTTTGCCAGGGTGCTGCCACTCCAGGGTCCCTGCCCCACATAGCAGAGTAGCCCCCGTCCCCGCAAGCACAGGAAAGAAGCCCTTGTGGGTGGTGCAGGTCCCCCACCCACCCCCTCATGCTATGACAACACAGCCCTGTGTCAGGTGCTGGGGATGTGGAAACACACGAGAGGGGACAGGGCCCTCGCCCCAAGAAGCTCTGTCTGCTGAAAGAGTCCCAGGCCTGCAGGCCGTGGCTCCCACGGGCCCCACTGGCCCAGTGGCTATGGAGCGTCAAGGTCTAAGGTCAGGGCTCTCGAGAACCGCGGCCTCCAGGCACACCGGGCCCCAGGGTGTGGACACCGAGGGCCTTGCGTGGGGAGGGGCCGGGACGGGCACAGCAGAGTCATCTGTGCCATGGTAGGTCTGGACACAACACTCCTTCTCACAGCTGACTTGCTGCCGCATCCGCAGGAAGGACTGGGTCAGTGCCCACGTAGGGGACAGACGACGTTGATCTAGAAGGGTCCCTGCACCAAGGAGGTGCCGACACACAGGCTGTGGGCCTAGGACAGGCCCCGTGTGTAAACAGCCATCCCCAGAATACTGTCTGCCTGGCCCAGGGGCTGCAGGTGCCAGCGTTCCCGAGGCGGGGGCTGCACGGTCAGGGCCGGGGTCCGTGGGGCTGGAGGGTGGCGGCACACACTATGCACAGCGGGGTGGGTGTGTGCAGAAACACTGGGTCCAGGACAGCAGATGGCGGGGACAGGTAGCCATGAGTGTCTTGTTCATTGACGAGCCTTTGACCCAAACAACCCTGTGATACAGCTCATTTTGAAAGGCTTTAGAGAACCCCTGACCTCTGTTCTGCCACTTGCTGAGTGGCTCTAGGGACATTATTAACCCTCTTACAGCCTCACCTCAGTCTCCCTATCCGTAAAATGTGGCAATAATCGTATCTACGTTCCAGGGTCGGTGTAAAATTTCAATGAGGCTATGCCCATGAAGAACCTCATGGGGCCTAGTCCGCAGGAAGTACCCCGGTAACAGTGGTGACTGCCACGTTTGGGGAGCAAGAGCCACTCAGCATGGGGAGGGGGCCCTCTGGGGCCTGTCTAGGAAGACGTGAGATGGAGGTGGGTGGAGTTTCAGGAGAAGAGAGGGCAGGAGGGAGCCGGTTCACAGGAGGCTCTGTGCAGGCTTGTCAGAAGGCAGGTCCCACCCGAGGCTGGGCTCCAGGGACTGGGCCTGCTCAGCCCAAGAGGCCCCGCCAGGTCCTGACCACAGGCCACAGGGCCCCCCCTCCTGAGTGGAGCAGTGCAGGACAGACTTCCCCATCCAGGGAAGCTTCAGGTACGTGTAGAAATGGCCAGGCTAGAAACACCACTGAGCTTTCTTTGAAAGTGCAAAGCCCAAACTGTACCTCCTCTCTCAACTCCTTTCAGGAAAAGGGCTTTTGGCCCTAGATGGATCCGTCTGGGCTGTCATGGCCCATCTATAATGAGCATCATCCGTGACCTCCTCCTGTACCCCAGGCCACCTCTTACCTCTATCTATTGTCCCCAGTGATGCTGCATTACCTGCCCTGCCTCCCCAGAGCCCCAACTTCCCCAAGTCTGCCCCCTTTAGGAAAAAAGATTACTGCCCATAAGGCAGGTACAAGCGGGCATCCCCATCCCAACGTACTCCCATCTGGGGCCAGGGCCAGCTATGCCCAGCCCTGCTTCGCACATGCCCAGTGCCTCTCCTCACCGTCCCTGTCCCCCACGCAGACCCTGGGAGTGAGCACAGATCCCCACATACTGACTCCCTCCCCTGGAGAAAAAGCTGGGCAGGGCCCCAACCGGAGCAGCCTCCACTACGCTGTAAAGAGCACCGAACCTTCCCACCGGGCCCTACGTCCCGGCGCCCTCGGTGGCACCACTGCAGCACAGGCCGACGCCAGGGAGGCCCAGCCTCTTACCTACATAGAGAAGCCCCAACAGGTTAGCAATTTCCCAAGAGTCGGGCCTCTCTCATGACTAGATAAGATTTTGGACCTGCCCCGTTCCTGAAAACAATTTGTCTCCTCAGCTCACTCAGCTTATCCCTCTGTGGATCTTGTTTACACAGCAAGCTCTTAAGCAAACACTTTCTCCCCTGAAACCAGCTCCCAGGCCTCAGGGCAGCCTCTCCCTCCAGCGCTGGGTCTCCAGGGTCTCCACCGAGGAGGGGACAGCTACAGTGACCTCCTAAATCCCCTGCACCTGACCCTCCTGTGATGCCCTCAGATCCCTCCCTGGGGAGGAAATGAGCAGAGAAGGCTAAGTGATCGCCAGGGCCGGGGGACTCCATAAGGGTAACACTTCTGGATTTGCTTAGCAGTCCTGCTGTGCTGAGAATCTGTGGCCTGCTGGCTCAAGGCCTCACCTGGGGCTCTGCTCTGCACTGCCTGTGACCCTGGCCCTTACGAGAGACCACTGGCCGTGACCGGGGGCTGCTCGGGCACGGGCTGGTCCAGCTTGGAACCTACCAGGGATGGGAAAGGCAAGCCAGCCCATGTCTTTAATGGAACCCTTCAATGTCTCCAAATCCCAGGAAAACCAGTTTTTCATACAGCAAATCCGAGCACTCGCAGTAAACTACGGTCTGTCTAAACTTTCTGCGCGTTCAGTTTGCTCCAAGCAAGGACCAATCTGCTCCTTCCCCATCCTCAGCACAGACCTTTAGAAGCCCACCCGCCTGAAAGGACAAGGCCAGGCTTGGCTGCGGTGGGCGTTTGTGGGGGGGGGGGGGCAGACACGTGGAGGCTGGGGGACAGGGAGTGCCAGGACCAGCCCATCTCTGTCTGAGCCACCCCGGTCTCCTGGCCACGCCTGGGGCTGCCGGGAAGGGCCTGGGGTCGGGCCTCCAGTGGAGCAGGAAAGAGTGTGAACGGAGGGAGGGAGGCCCTCTCTGACGCTGGATACTTCCCGCCTGCTCCCCTTTCATTCCTGTGGGTGAGACAGGCAGGGCTGAGGTTAGCACCTCCCACAGATAAGGAAATCGGGGCGGTCAGGGTGAGGACTTGCCAAAGGCCAGGGGGCAGTGGCAGTAAGTGTCTGCAGTCTCCCAGGGAGCACGTGCTTCCTCACCTGCCATCTCCGTCCCTCTCCCCAGCCCCAAGGGACCACGTTCCCTGGCTGCCCCTTCTGTTTGAAAAGAAACTTGCCTAAAGTTTCTCAGCATGGCAGGTTCTAGCAAGAAACACTCAGTAAGAATTCTTGACCTCTGCCCCAAGCAGAGGGGACAAAGGTGCCAGCCCATGTTCCAGAGGTGGAGAGGGGGTGGCACGGGCAAGCACAGGGTCAATCAAGGCCACCAGGGGCTGGGCCTTCATCACTCAGCGGCCACCTTCAGCCCGCACTGGCCAAAAAGAGGGCCACCCTCCTGGGGAGCGGTCATCCGAGTAGAGCGCTTGCCCTGGCCAGCTGAGGGGACATGGGGCTGTTTCCCTCCCAGACACCTAGGGCATCAAAGCTCCTCGGTAGGGTCACAAGGCAGAATGCCAACTGGGTATCTCAGAGAGGCTCAAGTAAGGAGCTTCCAACTCTGGGCTGACCGCTCCCCCTACCCACCTCCTCCCGCCACTGTAATCGGCTGCAGCCACCGGGTCCCAAGAGCTGTGGTTCACAGCCTACGCCCTGAGTCACTAACACGTCACCTGCTGCTTGACTTGAGTGACAGATAAAACAGAGACCCTTTCAAAAGCATTACCAAGTTCACGGGGTCTTGTTTTCCCGACAAACACATGCTAAAACAACAATACTGCTCGATATTTAACTGATCTTCAAATTTGAAACTTGGGGGACTACCATCCAGGGGCTTTGGGGAGAAAAGCAGGTAAGAGGGGGTTTGGTCCTGGCCCTGATGAGCTCCCAGGACCCTCAGCCAGGTGCCCCACTCCAGGAAGCTCTCAGAAAGGGGACCCATGGAGGCTCTGTGGCACAGAGAGCCACCCTACAGGGCACACTAGGGCCCGGCCTGGAAACCCCAGGAAGGCTGAAGGATAAGACCCCACTCGGCCCGAGTCACCAATGTGGGCAGCACTAGCGGTTCAACAGCGTGGCAGCCTTGCCAGCACCCAGTGGAAAAAAAAAAGAGTTAGGTATCTGTCAGCCATAACTCTCCTCGCCATGCAGCTAGGGGACCTTCTAAACTCCCAGGGGCGCAAACCCCTATTCTCAGCAGTTCAAGAAGCAGGAAACAAACCTAAGGAGCATCTGTCCTGATCCTAGGCTGGGCCTCCATCCCACTAGGCTGGGGCTGAACACCACCTCCATGTCTTCTTGTTCCAACTCCCCCTCCCTCCTCCCCTTCAAGTGTTCCAGGAAGCCGTATGCCAGATCCCTGGTCTGAAGCAGTGACCAGCCTAAAAAAAACAGGAGCTCTTGGGGGAGCAGGTGGACACAGGGCAGGGCTGGGGAGGGAAGCAAGTGTCTCTGGGAAAGGACCGGAGCCAGGGATGTCACCAGGGAAAGAGCCCTAACCAGGTGGCTGTCCATTGCTGGCAAGCCCTAAACTCCCCTAGGTTGGGATCTGGGGGCGGAGGCCACAGTTCCTCATCGGTGAGGCCACAGCAGTGGGGTGATAAGTTGGTGGCGGAGTCGTGCTGGGGTAGGTGGGAGAGACAGGCTCGCAGCCCAAGGCCCAGGAAGACACTGGGCTCTTTCCTGCCCAGGATATCCAGATAGTAGTGGATCAATCAATCACTTCCTCTCCCAAGCCTTCTTTCTTAATTTGGGAGCCGCCAAGGGGGACAAGCCTAGGCCACTGAGGAGGCACAGATGTCCGGCTCTGGCCTCCGGACCCTGAAATCTATCCCCTGCCGACACTCCCAGGAGGGAGGGCCCCACCATGCCTCAGGGCAGCATCAGCATTTCCGGCTTGACAGGCACAGTGATTTATCAGCTCCGTGTCTCTTCACCCGAGAACCAAGTCAAGCTGGGACCTGCAGAGGGGGGTGATGGGGCTGGCCCAGGGTGGGAGGTGCCTGGGGACCCAGCAGGTAGGCTCCCACCTTCTCCCCGAGAATGTGCTGCCATAAGGGCACCGAAAAGGCCCCAGCATCCCCATCAGCACTTCCCGTGGGACCCCTCGCCTCTCCCTCCCACACAAGCCCACCTCCACAGTCCCCACCTGGAGGCAGACCTCAAAGCTCTGGGGGATTCCGGGGCAGGGCAGGAGTGCAGGGCAGCATCTGTACTTACATTTCTCATGGCACTGAATGGCGGGCTTGACAGATAGGAAACCCAAAGTCCAGGACACAGCGTCCTTTCCCCTGCCCCATGTTGCCCACCTGGGGTACCCCAAGAGGCCAGGGATGTGTTGAGAGGGAGTCCTGGCAGCCAGTGCAAGCCCTGATGCCCAAGCCAGGCCAGAGCTGCCACCAGCACCCCCGACCCACCCTCCACAGAGCGGTGCTGCCTCCAGCCCACGTGCAGGAACTTGTCTCCAAACAGGCCCAGCTGAGGGCTGGGTGCAGGGCCAGGAGCTGGAAGACCAGTTCCTCTGCTTTTCCTCACCTGGCAGCACCTGGGCTGGGTTGGAAAAGATTCCGCTCGGTGTTGAACAAGGCCTCCAGCCTACTGCTGCCCTGGGAGCCAGGCAAGGAGTGGCAGGGGAAAGTGAAGGGACCGCGTACCAGGAAAACCTGGTTAGAGCCTGGGCTCTGTCCCCAGCTTCTTACCGGGTGACCTCGGAGGAGACCCTGCCTCAGGTGGCCCAGGGGCCTCTGGGTTCCAGGTCTGGGGTGGGGGAATCAAGGCCCGCCCTGGGGGGCAGCCAGATGCAGCAGCTACAGCAAACTGCCACCTGAAGGGGGAAGTGGCGCCGATCATAGTGCTCTCAGCATCCCAGGGGGTGGGGGGTGGGGGGCGGCTACGGCCTAGGCACGATGCTGGCGATGTCCCAAATCAAGATGACTCTGGGGACAGTTGCTGGCAACCCCACAGGGCCAGGGAGATCGCCAAGGCCTCCAGAGCCTCGTCCCTCCCCAGCCCTGGCTGTCCTACAGGACAGCTGTGGTCGGCAGCTCAGCGCAGGGCCCCCAGACAGCCACCCACGAGGGCCCCTGGAACTGCCCTCTAGCTGATTCATCCCCAGACCCCACCAGGCTTGGGGGGCCTATCACCTCCGGCACACGGCCTTGTGGAGACACCCTTCCCCTGCCCTGGCTAAAGGGTCCCCAAGTTTCCCTGGAGGCAGAAACGTGCCGCTTTTGAACCGCCCGCAGCCAGCCAGGGCCCCAGCTGCGGGCACTAGGAGGGAGAGGGGTGCACCTCATCACCTGTCTCCTCCATCAGTGTCCCCACAGTGGCAGTGTCCCCTTTAAAGTAAAAGTGCCTCTGGGAAGGTTAAGGGGCACAGGCCACAGCAGGGCAGGTGCCTGCTCTCTGTGCGGCGGGGCTGCTTTGGGCACTGGGGTCCGAGGGGAGAGCAGGAGCTACAGAAGACGGGCAAGGACTGCAAGAGGGATGCGGACGAAGCCAAGAACACGTGTTTTCACCTGTGTCAGAATGTGGTGGCCAGCCAACTCCATACGCCAGAAAGAAAAACAATGAGTCCCCTTTGCTCCAGCTTCGAGGCACAGAGGTGCGCGCTCGGCTTTTCCTCTCCCACTCGCAGAACAAAGGGCCAGTCTGGGGGCCTGCCTCCGGAGTCAAGAACAGCTTGGACCAGTCAGCGCGCTGAGGTTGCTGGGAGCCCAGACAGACACTGGAAGGGCAGCATGTCCTTGAGGGGGTCTCATGCCAGAGGGGAGCTGGTACTTTCTGGCCTGAGTGACAGAGGGCAGGATTTTCTGGAGCACAGAAGAGAGCCCTTGGGGTGGGGCAACCCTCAGCCTGCAGTTCTAGACACAAGCCTCGGTCCCCCACAGCCAGAGGCTCAGCCCAGCTCGCCTGAGCTCCCACCCAGGTGTCCTGGTGTCTGGGTTCAGCGGGCCTCCTCCCACTGCCGGCCGGCCCGGCCCACACCTGCTTGGGTCAGGAGCCAGCCCCTGGCAGAGGTCAGGCGGAGGTGGAGGCGAAAAAAGTCTGCCTGCCAGGGGAGGCTCATATTTCTGAGAAGGGGCAAAAGCCACGTTTGCAGACCCTATTACGTCAGCATGCTGGCGTAAGACCAGCCGGCCACTGACTCAAGTGACTACAGGCCCAGGCCAGGTCAGACTGCACCCCTTCCCCCAACCACCGTCATGGCCACCAGAGGCTCACCCCAGGGACTCTCCAAGCAGAGTCAGCCCCAAAGCTCCCCCAGACTTGCTCCTCTGAGCCCAGGAAGGAAGGGGCCCAAAATCATGACACATATATTATTCCACTGGATCTTTTCCAAAGCCCTCTGAGGCAGGGCATGAAAAACTCCAGTTCATAGACGAGGAAACTGAGGCTGAGAGGCAGATGAAGAACCATGCCTGGTGACACAGGGAAGTGATGGAGCCTGGCGGTGATCCGGGTGGGCCAGACTTCACGCCCTGGGCTCTCCTCAGCCCCTACACAGCACCTCGCTCTGCTCCAGCCCCAGGTGGGACTAACCAAGGCCGGCCAGCCAGCCAGTTCTGGGTCCCACCCTGCCTGCCCAGCCCCAAGGCTTCAGGCCCCTAGTGCAGGCCCCAAAGGTAGGCAGACCCTAGATGGGGGTCTCGCAGAATGATCCCGTTCCACAGCGGGCAGAGGGGAAACGGCACAAGGCTGGGGGCTCTCTGACCCTCACGCAGTTAGTTCCCAGAGCCCAGGGTGCCTCGGCCAGGGCTTCAGACTCACCACAGAGACCTCAGGGCTGGCCTCCTGGCTTGGCCTTCTCGGGACTTTGTAAGAACCAGGTCTGTCCCAGGAAAACTGCACCCAGGCTCACCCCCCAGGCCCTGTCCCCTCTACAGTGCCTGGGGGAGGATGAGAAGGGGAGGTGGGGGCAGAGCCTGAAGATCTTGCTCAGCCCAAGTGGGCCCCACCTCCTGGCCTGGCCCCCGGGGCAGTGGGTCGTGCTGCTTAGCCCCTCCCCACACCCATCCTGGAGATGCGGTCAGGACAGCAGTGCCGCACCCCAGCACCCCAGCACCCCAGCAGGTCTCTCCAGGAGAAGCTGGAGTGACGTCAGAGGCTCCTCAAACACCCCACAGCCTGGGGCCCTGCAAGCCCAAACCAGACCAAATATCCGCCCGGGACACTCCCTGGAGATGGGACACCAGGGCCTCAAATACTCTCCTGGGCATCAGGGATGCCAAGAAGCTCTGGAGAGAAGAGCCAGTGCTGCCCCTGTGCCCCTGCCATGGGACTGATACAGTCAAGTCCCCAAGCAGGTCAGGAGAGGCCCTGGGCATCTGAGGCCATCGAGGGGCACAGGAACAGCACTCCAAGTCTTCACACCCTCTGGAGGCCTCCTGGTGCCCGGCACAGGCTAGGTGCCGGGACGGATGAGATCATCGCAGTCCTCCAGAAGTCCCCTCCCATATCCCCACGTCCCTTCCCCCATGGGCCAGGCCCCAGAGTGCTGTCTCCTCTGTCCTCTCCCCAGAAGGCACCCAGCGAAGGACAACGGGTCACAGCAAGCGCCGGGTAGCGCCAAGTAGGAAAGATGCTGAATTCAACATCATTGTGGTGGGACAGCTCTCAGCACCCCTGGAGATCAGTGGCACCCAAGAGTGGCCCCAGAGCAGGGGTGGCAGGCTCTGCTGCTCCCACTATCTCCATCAGGGAACAGTAACCCCCCTTCCCTACCACCTTCCCTAAGACGTCCCATGGCCAGAAAAGCACCCCGCCTCACAGCCTGAGCTCCTGATCTGTAACTGCTCTGGCGCTCCAGGGCAAACCCTTTTTCTCAGGCTGAGTATGACCTTCGGCCACTGCCGTCCCTCTGGTCTGTCTGCCCAGACTGACCCTCCTGTCTGGATCCTATGAGGGCCACCCTCTCTTACATGCACCCCTGGCCCAGGCAAGGACCCCTCCACATCCGCACAGGGCTTTCAGATCTGGTCCAGCCAGGCAGGGCTCACGACCCTCCGCCGTGAGGCAGAACGCTCCCCAAGCCCCAGGAGCAGAGGCAGGCCTTGCCCAGACACCCACCAGTCCTGTCCCAGCTGCGACACTTGGCGAACAGCCAAACACATGACCTCACCTTGGCCCCTCAGGCCCCTCACCCCATTTCACAGATGGGCTCACTGAGGCCAAAAGAGGCCCATGCACCGAGTCACTCAGCAGTGAAGAGGGCCAGGGCTGGAAGCCAGGCTGCCAAGCCCGAGTCTGCCTCCCTGTACTCCGCCCACCCCATGGCCCGCACGCAGTGGGCTTGTGGTCAAGGCTGGCTGGGTAAGTCTCAGGGAGGACCCGTGGGCCTGGCACCGTGACTCAGCTGATGAGTGGAGCGATAAACACATCCACCTTCCCCGCTGCCCCAACCTGCCCGGCATGGCTTCCGTTCCTGCTAATGAGCGGACCTGGGGCAGGTGGCCAGGATGCCTGGGTGTGTGCAGAGAATATCACCTGACCCCCACCCCCAGCCTGCCTTTGCCCAGGGGCCTCTGTCCACCTCTGGTTCCCACACTGAGCTCCAAGCTCACCTCCTCCAAGCAGCCTGCCCTCACTCCACCCTACAGACCACCCCCCAGGCAGCTAGTGCCCCCCCAGAGGAACAATGGTGGAGGACACTGAGCCCAGCCCAGGTCCCCTAGGGCCACTTTCTCCCTTCCCAGAACAAGGTCTCCCGGCAACCACATGGCTATCAGAGCTAAAGAAGGGAAGGGAGGCCCCTTGAGCAGATGGGGCGACGGGGGCACAGAGGGGCAACGACCTGCCCAAACAACACACTCGGGGGCCACACTGGGACTAGGAAGGCCAGGTGTCCTGGCTGCCCTTTGCGGTAGGAGCCTCTTCTGCAGGCTTCTAAAGCCAGGGACTGAGGAGTGTCAGAGTTGCAGTTAGAAAGGTTAAAGACAGTCAGAAAGGGGGTGCGGGGAGGAAGACAGCTTCCTGATTTCTGAGGAAGTTGCAGACAGGTGACGACCAGGTTTTCCTAAAACTTCGACGGCTGTCTACCAGCAGGGAAGCGCAATGGCAGCCCTAGCTGCAGTCCATGCTACGGGCTGTGCCCCCACCCTACCCCTGCATGTACACATGCATGCGTGCGCGCGCGCGCGCACACACGCACGAAGGCCTCTCTTGGGGCTGCAACCCCCAGGTGACTCACTGGGAAGAGTTTTTCCCAGGGCTGAAGGCCAGAAGAAGAACAGCCTCCACATGTAATTAGGCAGCCCACACAGCCGTAAACGCCGGGAGGACAGAGACCCTGCAGGGGCTCCAGAGGCAGGAGGGGACGCATCTGGAAGCCTCCGAGTTCCTGAGTCAACAGGAAGCATGACTGGGCAGACAACTGTGTCCAGGAGAAGGTCCTGCCACTGGCCTCCCCTCCCCGACCCAGTCGCCCCAAGCCTCGAGACTGCCTGCTGCACTGTTCTTCCCCCGTAAGCCTGCCTCCAAACACTTCCAGTCCCCAAACCTGCACGGCCTGACAGGCAGCAGGACACTTTCCAGAGGAGGCTTAGGCCACACTGTGCCACCGCAGCTCTGGAACCCACACCACCAAGCCCAGGGAAGCTGATCCAGTGCCCCTGCCTTGGGCCTGGGACGGCGGTGGACCTTTTAATGCCAACTCCCCACCAGTGCAAGCTTCCTGAGGACAGGCTGAAGCGATCACATCACACCGGTATAGCTAGCCTTTGCTGGCACTATGCGGTGGCTTCCCTGTTCATCCAGAGCTGGAAGGTGCAGTCGCCAAGGTGACCCCAAGAGCCACATCTTGCCTCTGTCACCTCAAGCTCTACAGTCTGTGCCCCAAATAAGCCTCCCTCATCCAGGGAGGGATACAGGCCCGCGCACCCTCGGCACTGTCAGGGTGCTCGTGGCCTGCTCAGAGAGAGATTCCAGAATGCACACTCCCACCCAAAGCCCAACCTCTGCTGGAACAGCTGAAAGGGAAATGACACCGTGCTGAATCCATTCCAGGGTGCAGGATCCTGGCGCCAAAAGCCCTCTTTCCAGACTCCCTTAATCCCATTCCTTCTCTCTAGACACACTTCAGCAGGCCCTGGGGGGATGGGAGGGGGGGGCACGGCGGGGGCGGACTCTCAAGCCAGGACTCCAAAATTGGTTGTTGAAAAGAAGGAGAAAATCAGGAAATAGTTCGTTCTGCAAAACTACGAGGGTTCTGGGACGAGAAATCACTGAATGACTGATTCCTCACGTGGCTGCCCCCGCAGCGGGACCCGGAATCGGAGGGGCCAGGAGGGGGAACCCAACACGGGAGCCAAGAGTCCTGGGTTCTGGTAACCCAGCTTTGTGCTATGGCACCTGCCTGCCTCCCAGGCTTAAAAAAGAATCAACTAATCCTGCAAATGTGCCCCCATGCCATGCCCAGGATGAAAGCCACGGCATGCCGGCAAGACCGAAGGTGCTGTCAAAACATGGGAACTGTATGCCCCCACACTGGGCCTCAGGTGCACACTCCCCAGCCTGCTCTCATGGGTCCCACTGTTTCCTGACCTAAAGTTCCCAGGATGAGTTCCTGCCTGTCCCTAAGTGGCCATCAGATGAACCCAACCGAAGCCCAGCATGTTGCCTAAATCCCGGGTTTGGTTCAAAGGACTGCTCAGGCCAGCTCAGCTCACCCCAGTGATCGCCCCATGCAAAACACACACGCACATGGTTCCTCAGGATGGAACAGCAAATGCCCAAGAGGGCTCTGCAGGACTCAGCCAGCCTCCTAAGCTGGGCTTCATGGGGGAGACTTGACAGTCCGTCAATTTATTCATGCCATGTACATCCACGTGCGCCCACGTGCACACACGCATCGTGGTTCTGCCGCTTGGAGGGGCTCAGCTCTACAGGCTTCATCCACAAAATGGGGGTAATGATATCGATTGTAAAGGTTTGGGGTAAAGATTAAATAAGGTAGGAAAAGCACTGAGCACTCAATGGTGGGAGCTCAATTAAGAGTAACTCTAGCCCTGGCTGGTGTGGTTCAGTGGATTGAGCACCAGTCTGCGAACTAAAGAGTCCCGGGTTTGATTCCCAGTCAGGGCACAGGCCTGGGTTGCAGGGCAGGTCCCCGGAGCGGGAGGGGGAGGATGAGGGGTGAGTGAGAGGCAACCACACATCGGTGTTTCTCTCCCTCTCTTTCTCCATCCCTTCCCCTCCCCCTCTATCTAAAAATAGATAAATTAAAAAAAAAAAAAGAAAAGAGTAATTCTAATTACATTGACAGCTAACTTTCCTCTGGCACTTTCGAGCATTCATTATGACATGAATACGCAAATGACAGAATGAGGTCAGGGAGAACAGGTATGTTATCCACTCTACACAGGACATCAAGATTTGGAAGTGAAGTGACTCACCCGAGATTACGTGCTAAATTAGTGGCCAAGCTGAGACTCGGTCCTGGGGCTCCACTTAACCTAAAGCTGTATCTGGCCTGCCAAACAGTATGGGTGCACAAAGGCAGGACCCAAGCTAAGAATGAGGCCTTTGCCAATCAGAATTTATAGTGAGTTAGCCTCCCTGGGTCCAGGTTACCTGTCATTGGCAAGTCACTTACAACTCAAGCCAGGTAGAGGAACATGGGGTCATCAGGTGCTCCTGCCCAGAAGCCATTCGTGCCTGTTCACCAGGGGAGCCCATAAGAAACACCCTTGACAGGTCTCTGTTATTCTAGGTCCCAGCAGGGATACTGCAGAGGTCCCAGCTGAAGGCTGCCCAGGCACAAGATCCTCATGTCACAGATCAGGAACATTAATCAGAGCGAGACCCTTACTCAGAGCTAAAATCTCTTGTCTTAGAAACCATTCTACGACATCTGATTCGCTTCTTAGAATGGAGAAAAGTGAACCCTGGTTGGTGTGGCTCAGAAGATTGAGTGCTGGCCTGTGAACCAAAAGGTCACCAGTTCGATTCCCAGTCACGGCACATGCCTTGGGTTGTGGGCCAGGTCCCCAGTTAGGGGCGTGCAAGGGGCAACCGATTGGTGTTTCTCTTGTACATCAGTGTTTCTCTCCATCCCTTTCTCCCTCCCTTCCTCTCTCTCTCTAAAATATATAAAATCTTTTTTAAAAAAAAGAATGGAGAAAAGTGCCATTTAGAACAGAACCGAAAAGCTGCTAACTACACTTTGGCACACCCATGTCACTTTCGGCTGCTACCAGGCAGGGACGGAAGAAGGAAAAAAAAACAAACCAAACAAATCAGAATTCAAAATGTAGCAACCTGGGGGCACCAGGCACAGGGCAAAGTACTCTTGGGAGTTCAATAAATCCAGGAGGCCTATGGTAACCGAATATACAGACAACGGTGAGTACTCTGGCATCCAGTCGGTGTTCTTCCGTTAATAAAGGAAACGAAATAAATATTTCAAAGAGCCCTGCCCTCTGAGGGCAATATGGATTCTTAGCTCCCTGAAAAGATCTGTATACTTCATTCCCAAGGGCTTTCCGAATCCCAAATTCCGCTGCAGTAGAAAAGATTCCTCTATAAAATACTCCACAATCCAAGCTTTTCACTAATTCTTTCCAGGCCACTCTCCTTTCCCATCCCTTCCCCACCAATCTGGGTTAATGAGGTTTTATTGGAACCCACCATGAGCCACAGGTAGAGACTTAAACCAGCTCCACCCTCCCCGTGGAGCTGAAGCCAGGAGTGACATCAGCTCTGGAAGGCTCTGAGTCTGAGCCCGGGCAGAGGCAGTTAGCGCCTCCCCCGCCCCCCACCCACTGGGCCAGGCGGTGGGGAAATGTCTCTACTAGCCCCCATAATTAAGGCAAAAAGGAATTTTATGCCTTTCAAGAAAGAGAAGAGAGAAAAACAGCAAATAACTATTCCAGAACAAGCCACTTTCCTTGCATGGCAAAAACAAAAGACCACAGGAAACACACACACACACACACACACACACACACAGAGGCCTTTTTAGACAAACCTGTTCTTTTCTCTTGGGAGTGGTTCTGAGTAGCTTCCAGCCCCAGCAGCCTTCCCTTGCCCATTCAAAGTCAGGTGCCCAGGGATCACCCCTACCTCACCAGTCCCCAGGGGGGTTCTGACCTGCTTCCCCTTGGGGCCAAAGTGAACCCTCAGAGACACAGATCTGTGTGACCCAAGGACAGCTCCCATCGGAGAGATCTGTGAAGGTATTTTATGGCACTTGGTATGTCCACTTTTAAATCAAATCTGGAGAGGGAGAGGGCAGGGCTGGGAAAGAGAAAACAAACTAAACTTTATTTAAAAAGAAAGAAAAGAAAAGAGCACCTAAGCCCCATGCCAGAGCCTTACCCCAAAACTTAGTACTTTCAGGCTCAGCTCAACCACCCCTCCCCCAGGAAGCCCTCCCACCACTTCACCTCTAAGGAGCCCCCCTCCCTCCTCCCTTACACCCTTGAGACTCAATTGGCTTCTGGGTCGTGTCTCCATAATGTGTCAGAATTTCTAGGCGTGAAAAAAAATGTCCCATACTGTAGCATCTGCCCCTTCCCAGCACAAAAGAACACAGAGAAATGTGGTCCATGGAGAATCACTAACCCCATCTGCCTCCCCCGTTAACAGTTGCTCTGGGATGCGAGCTCACAGGAATGCCAGCCTCACCCAAGTCAGTCAAAGCAACCACCACTCCTGCCTGGCAGGGTGGCTCAGCTGGCTGGAGCATAGTCCCCTGCACCAAAAGGCTTTGGGGCGATCCCTGGTCATGCATGCATGGGAGGTAACCAATTGATGTTTCTCTCCCCCTTCCTCTCTCTCTAAAAAATCAAAAAACCTATCCTCAAGTAAGGATTTTTAAATTTTTTAAATTAAAAAAAAAGAAATGAAAAGAAACCACCAGTCCTCCAGATTCCGGTGAAAATAGGCTGATTGAAAATAGGTGGAGAACCCCACGTCAGCATCCCGGCTGAGGCCCCATCTTGGGCCTTGAAAGAGTGGAGCTGTCAGGTAAGGCCAGGTGAGCAAGGGAAGGAAGTCAAGCACCTCCACTGTCTTCTCCGGGACATTAACTATTATTTGAGGTGCACGCTGAGTCCCAGAGAAGCCACAACCCCAAAGAGTAAAGGAGAAGAGAGACGTCAAATTCCTGGATCTGAAAGCCAGGACTGCACCCAAGACCCTGCTCAGAAACCCTATGTGTCCCCATGACTCCCCAGGTGGGAACCCCACACACACTCCAACCTACCAGCAATTCGAGGGGCATCAGGGACCCTCTCCTGGACTTCCAAATACTTCCGAGCACAACAGTCACCTGAGAAGCAGGGGTGGGGGGCGGGGGGAACCTCACAAATTCGCCTAGAACACACCTCACCTGGGCCAGACCTGGCAAAATACCCAAAGCTCTCAATAACTGGGGGCTACTATTATTCTAGAGCGACGAGCTTACAGAGGGTCGGCGTGGCTGAGACACTAGTCCAGATTCCACATTACAAGTGGAGGACCCACCCCCGGCCGGCGCTCCTTCCCTTCCCACGTGCCTCCCTGTGCCAGAGCCCGGGAAGTCGAGCCATCCAGATGTGGCCACTTCCGGAAGGGGAAGAGCCCCCTCTCCATCCCAGGGGATGGCCGATTCGCAGGGCAGAGAGGAGCTGGGGACTCTAGCACCGGGTGTCGGGGCTAGGGGGGTGGCTGTGGGCACCCGGTGGCCAGCGCTGACACCTGGCGGTGGCCGGGGCCCCAGCCCTCGTCAGGGCCGGCGCTACGGGGCGGTTCCCAGGAATGGGTTACAGGGGCCGAGAACAAAGCGCCCCCATTGGGGAAGGCGGGCTAGCGGCCGGCGGCCAGGGCGGGACTTCACTTTCTGGGGACCCTCGGGATACTCTTTGTCGTCCAGGTCCCTCTTTGGAGGAGACCCACCCCTCGCCAATGGTGGATGCTGGAGTCCTACCTAAAAGCCTCCTTCAGTCTCGGTCTCCACATTTGTCCCTCTTTGCCCCAGCTCCACTGGGCGGGCTAAGGAACCCGCCTTCCCAACGCGCGGCTCCAGCACAAAGCCGGGCCGGGGGAGGGGAAGGGCCATTCCGGGTCCACTCGCGTGGAAGCCGCGCGCCCACCCGGCCGTCCCCAGCGCGGGCACGCGCCCCTCCGCGGGCAGCACAACTTCAGCCCAGAAGTTGTGCTCCTGCGGCTCTCTAGTGCTGTAGGGCCAACTTCCCGGAACCTCCTGCTGCCAGCTCGGCCCGGCTCCCTTCAGACAGGCAACGGAAAGCCCGAGGGCCCCACCTCCGCCCGCCAGCCCGCGTCCCGGCGCTGCCCCGGGCCTCGCTCCTTGGCAAATGCGCCCGCCTGCTCCTGCGCGGGCTCCGCTGCGCCCGAACTTGTCTCCGCCAAAGGAGCCGGGCGCCCGGTGTCGGCCGGTCTGGTTTGAATTAGGGTCTGCGGGAGGGGCGTTGTGGCTATGGTCACCGCATCCTCCCGGGTCACCGGCGGAGGTGGGGGGGCGGCCACCACCGTGCCCGGACTGACGGGGTGCAAGCCGGCGAGTTCGGGTGCCGCCGCAGGCTGGCGGGCTCCGACGCATGTGGAGCCGTTTTACATAATTGAACACTGGGCCCTGGCGCAGGCTCCATTCTGCGGGCGCCCCATTCTCCAGCCCGGAGCCGCGGGACCCACCCGGCGCCCACAGACGGCGGAGGCAATTGGGGCTGGGTTTCGGGGTTCACCTTCGCAGGGCTAGCGCGGGAAGAACCTAAGTCCAAGGTTCCCCTCCCCCTCCACGTGCTGCCTTCAGCATCTGCGGGTCTGCAAGCCCCAGCTTCCCGCTGCCTCCCAGCCCGGCCCCGGCCGCACTCACCGGGAGGACCGGCTGCAGGCGCAGCGCCAGAGCGCAGAGCCAGAAGCAGAGCGCCGCGCGCCTCATGCTGCCCGGACCGGCGGCTGGGGCGCGGCGGGCTGCGCGGGTTGGGGCTGCGCGGACCGCGCGGGACTGGGGGCCGGCACCTCCGAGTGCTCTGCGCTCGGCTCCCTTGGGCGATGCCCGGCGTCCGGCTGTCCTGGGGTAGAGCTGTGGGGTCCGCCGGCGGTAGTCCTCGCTCTACTGTTGGATTCCTTCCTTCTCAGCTCCGCTCCCGCCCGCACTTCTCCCGCCGAGCTCCGCCTTATAATAAACCCACAGGCCCTTAGCCGTTGCAAAAACTAGCCCCCCACCCCCAGCTCGCCAGGTCTTGGGGCCAGCCCCAGTCCCCACCCCCCCAGGACCCCGCCCCCTAAGCCACCCAGCCCGGCCTCTTGGATCGCCCCACCCCGGAGCCCGGGCCCCGCCCCACTCCCTCCCTCACTGCCAGGGTAGATCCTCTCCGCTCTCCTGAGCCGTGGGCCCTGTGGGCAGGGGTTCCCGGCGTTTCAGCTCCGCCGCTCCTGGGTAGTGGGGACCCGGGTGCACCCGCTTCTGCCCCGGCCCCGGGCATTAAGGCGCCGTCCGGGAGAAGGGCGGGAGGGGAGATAACTGATTCTCCTCTGTGGTCGCCAGTCTGCAGCGCCCTCTGGGCGTGGACCCGGAGCGGCCTCCAGGTGCGTTGGACTTGCAGGTTCCCGGTGGGAAGACTTGGAGCCGCTCTGCGCGCCCTGACGTGACGCGTCCTTAAACAGATGGATCTCTCCGCTGCCTGTCCTCCGACTACAGATGGGGCTCCTACGCCCGCCCTCCGCAGCAAGGGTTCACCGATTCACTCGTGTTCCACCGGCACGTCACTACGTGCTGGAAACTCCCGGCCTTACTTTAAACATCTGATCGGCTCAGGAGGGTAGTTAAAAAAAAAAAAAAGGAATTTTCGGGATCTTTTTATGGAAG
This sequence comes from Mormoops blainvillei, assembly GCA_004026545.1. NCBI lineage: Eukaryota > Metazoa > Chordata > Mammalia > Chiroptera > Mormoopidae > Mormoops > Mormoops blainvillei. Next base: position 35,781 of record PVJD01011532.1, read on the forward strand.
GCAATGCCCTCTGTCTTCATCCTCTGAGCTAGAAGGAAAAATAAACGGCTTTGTTTCCAGGTGATCTCCTCTGGTCTGCAGATCTAAGAAGCACACCGTTGAGTTCCTTCCTGTTCATGATTCCTTGAGCGGCCCTGGGCCTCAATGTTTCCATCACCAGTCAGGCATCTCAGTGCAGAAGGCTGTGGAAGACCTATGAGCATAGTGCAAACAGGAGAAGAGGGAAGAACCGCCTGGCCCTGCCTGCAAACTGATAGGCAGGAGAGATGGTGCAGAATGACCTACGGACCTGGGCCTGGACACCAAAGATGGTGCCTTCCCCACCCCTCCCGCCCCTTACCTGACAGAGGAGAGGCTGGCCTCCACTGACCTCTCAGACAGTCTCCAATGTTGCACTTTAAACGGGTTAAACGTTCCTAGGTCCTGGGTTGTACGGAAGGGGACACTTCGCCTGGACCCCACCCACCCAGCCGCCTCCTGCCTCCGCATCTCAAGCAACACCCCCTGCTCCAGGATACCTGTTTGACTTCAGGCAGCTCTCCCTTTTTGAGTCTCAGTTTACCCCTCTATGTCCATGATGGAAAATAAATCCTCACCAAAGTTCTTGGGGCCCGAGGCAAGTCCCTGCCTGCCTCGGTGTCTGGAATGATCCAGCATCAGAGCAGCAGCAGGCAGGGCCCCTCTGGAGCTCAGAGAGCCCTGCTGGGTTATACCGTTCTATTGACAGAAAGCCCTGAGGTGTCTCCAGTGGCTGGCTCCACTGTCTGAAGTTAGCTCTCTGCTTTTTTTAACCCAATAAGGAGGAAAAATAGGTCAGTTTGGAATCGTCTTTCTCTATTGCACAAAATAAAGAAAACCGGAGTCAGGGAGGGTTTGATGGAGGGTTTTCTTATAAAAAATGACCAGTTCAGTGTTTCTTTCAAACTCAGTACCATATATTTGCCTCAGATCAATGTGTGCTGCTTTGGGCAGATTAGGGAGAGGCGGCACCCCAAGGAAGACACTATATAGAGAAGGGAAGCAGAAGGTCAGAGCTTGCCGTGACCCAACTGACCCCTGGGCGGCTTGCTTCTCCTCCCAGCCCAAATTCTGCAAGAAAACCTCTTCCTTTCAGAAGAAGCTTTCTCGGGCGCCCACTGCTCAGATCTCTACAGCCCTTTGAATGCCATGGTCACATCAGTTCATATGCACTGGCAGGCCCAGCCCTGTCTGCACTCATCAGCCCCTTTCTTGGGATCCCCTAGACCTTTGTAAATCTAACTTAAGGTTTAATGTCTGGCTGAGCCAGGGGGCCTCTAGCCTCCCATCAGGGCAGTAAGGCAGGTCCTTCACCCTGATTTGTATTTCTAATACAGGTTATTAAATATCTTCAGTATTATCCCTGGTGAATTATTAACTGCCTTGAACGTTGCTTCCTTTCCCTGGAAGGAAAGGAAGGCAGGGCCAGTGTCTCCTCTCCTCATTTCTCTCATTCTTCCCATGGATCCGCAGGGCTTCATTCTGGGAGAGCTGCATGGCATTGCTGGGGTGGCACCTGGAGGGAAGTGAGTAGGAAGAGGGCGGCAGCTGCGTCCTGTTGGGGGGACCCTGGGTGCAGGTTGTCCCTTTGATACATTAGGAACTTAAACCTCACAGAGACTCTCTGGGCAAATTGCCACCTATCAAAACTTAAAATGCACTTATCCTTTAACTCAGGAACTCCGCTTCAGTAAATTTACTCTCCAGGAGTATTTTCACCAGTGTCCAAAGAACGATGTTTAAATGTTCATCAATAAAGGAAAGGTGAAATCAGTGCGAGTATTTCCACACTGTGGAATGCTATACGACAATTTTTTAAATGAAGCAGATGGCTAAGTCCCAACATGAAACATTTTTCAAGTCCTACTTTTAGGTAAAAAGGAGCGAATTAAAGAGTGGTCTATATATCGTATGGCCAAAATTTTCTTAAAAACGTGTAAAGTACATAGATTCTATATGTATGTACTAAAAAATGTCTAGAGGAGAAAAATGGGATGGGGACAGTGAGGGACAACATTTAAGTTTACTATATATTCTCAAGTGTGTATACTGAGGATATATAACTTAATTTTTTTAATTGAAAGTTATTTTCTGAATCAGTGAAGATGCTTTCAGCCTCAAGTAACAGCTTCCCTTCAAACAGCCTGAAAAATAGGATAACTATTGCACATACCTGCACCTGCATTTTGGCAGCACAACCCAAACCTCCACCGCACTGGAACCAAAGACCCTCCCACCCTTCAGCGCTGCCATCCTTTATCACTTCCTTCTCAGGATGGTGGCAAGATGACATTGTTCCCCGCCATCACAGCTAACAGAGCCATGTCCAGAAACTAGGCCACCTTCTCCTACTGTCTTTCTTAGAAGTAAAGAAATAGATCCTGAAGACCCCCTCGCACACACACACACTTCTTTTCCCATCTCTCGGATCCGAAGTGGCTGCTATGCCTCCATGAAGCCATCACTCGTAAGTGGGTCTTGAGTATCACTGTGGGTGTAGATTAACTTCTAGGGACTTGGATGTGGGGGAGCCGAGGCCACGTCCATAAATGTTTTGACTTCTTAAAGGGTATAAGATGCATGTAAGGGCATTTTCCTTCAAGATCATACAAAACACAACTCTTTTCATCCCACTTCTTCCCATCATAAAGCATTTTAAAAGACGGTTAATTGTTTTATTGTGAAACCCTCCAAACATAAAGAATAGTGTTCCTCAAAAAATTAAAAACAGAATTATGGTATAATCTAGCAATTCCACTTCTGGGTATATACCCAAAAGAAATAAAAAGAAGGGACTTGAACAGGTATTTGTACACCATGTTCACAGCAGCCAGCACTATTCACAATAGCCAAAGGTGGAGACAATCCAAGCGCCCATTGACAGATGAGGGGCCACCAAAATGTGGCGTATACTTACAATGGGATATTATTGAGTCTTAAAAGGCAGGAAATCCTGTCACATGCTACAGCCCCGATGAACCTTAAAGACTTGAAGCTAAGTGAATAAACACATCACAAAAGGACAAATACAACCTGATTCCACGTATGTGAGATTTTTAGAGCAGTCAAACTCAGAGACAGAAAAGAGAAAGGTGGTTGCTAAGGACCGGAAGGAGAGGGGAATGAGGCGCTATTGTTTAATGGATATGGAGTTCTGTTTTGGGAAGATGAAAATAATACTGGATATGGAGGGTGGTGGTTGTTACATAACTATGTGAATATACTTAATGGTCATTAAACTGTATACTTAAATGGCTAAAATGGTAAATTTTCAGTTACGTATTTTTTTAAATACCAAAAGAACCTCAGTTGCTAAAAAAATGAAGTAATGTACACCTGTGCAACTACTGCCCAGTTTATCAAATCTTAACATGATGTCTCTTTTAAATTCTTTTTTTTATGAAATGAAACATTGCAGATTCAACTGAGTCTCTCAATTTGTGTTTTGAGATGTATCCATGCTACTCGTGTGGCTCTGGGCCATTTATCTTTTTAAAAAAAATATTTTATTTACTTTATTTTTAGACAGAGGGGAAGGGAGGGAGAAAGAGAGGGAGAGAAACATCAATGTGTGGCTGCCTTCCACGCACTCCTGCTGGGGACCTGGCCCCTAACCCAGGCAAGTGCCCTGACTAGGGTATTGAACCGGAGACCCTTTGGTTCGCAGGCCAGCGCTCAATCCACTGAGCTACACCAGCCAGGTGGTACAGGGCCATTTATCTTAATTGCTATATTATAACTTGCTATATGTATATGCCACAATTTATTAATCCCTGGGCATTTGGCTGGTTCCAGTTTTTCAGTATTACACACAGTGCTGCAGTCAATCCTACACGCTTCTCCTTGAGTGCATGTGAGACTTCTCTAGAAGTGACTAGAACTCCTGGGTTTTAGGTACAAATACCTTCATCTTTCTTAGGCATTGCTCTAAGCAATTCCTCTAAACATATCGCTTTCCAAAGGGCTTGTAGTAATTTACACTCCCAGCAAGAGTAGTGAGATTTCCTATTTTTCTACATCCTCTGTATGACTTGGAATTTATAGGACTTTTCATGTTTTGTCAATCTGATGCAGGTAAAATGATATCTCATTGCCATTTGATTTTTAGTGGCCCTCCCTTTATGAAACATTTTGCTGAAGCTTTTTGTTGTTGACTACTTGGGCAGGCACTACTGGTGTGCTTCCCACTTCTGTTTTCCTCCCCTTTTTCAATAAAAGAACTCCTAAATTTCAGCTGGACTCATGGCCACTTGAAATAAAGACTACCTTTCCCAGCGTCTCTTACACTTATGTGTGGCCACATGATCAGGGTTTTGTCAATGGGATGAGAGCAGAAGTGATACATGTATCTTCAAGGAGTGTCAAAAGAGGCATGCTCTTCTCCTTTCTCTTTCTCTTTCCTCCTGGCTGGAATGCAGATATAATGTCTGCAGCTCAAGCTGTTGTCTTGGACCACGACATGAATTTGGGAACAGAGGCCGTGCGTGGCAGAGGAACAGATTAGGAGCGCGGGTCCCTGGCCGACGGAGTACCGCACCAGCTCCGCCCACCCAGACATGCGTGCGATGGAGAAACAGACTTCAGCTTCACTTTGGACACTGTTATCCTGGATTTTCTGACCCTTGCCAGTGAATCTAATCCTAGCAATACACTATCAACTTGGTCTTCCACACATGACCAACAGATATGCCTGTGGAGGAGGGCAGATGCCATCAATAAACACCTGTAGGAGGTGACCTAGCCAGTTTCCTAGTCCCGGACTGGGTGTTAAATCTGGATTTGACTCAAGGCACCTAATGACCTCTGTCCCCAAAAGAAGTATAGACAAGAAAAGTCTTGAGACAGCAGGTGTTTTCAGATACTGCCACCCATGCGGGCCCTCTGCTCTCCCGCGCATAAGGAGGCGCTCGCCCTCTTTGGTGCAGGCAACATGGTCCCCATTCACCTCCAAGGGGTTCTCCCCCAACGCCTGGTCTGGGGCTGTGCTTGTGTCTACTGTGAGGCATGAAGAGCTAAGGGCCGTGGGGAGTTGCTGTTTCTTTTAAGCCACTAATGTGTTCGTTCTTACAGCTGTATGTCCTGTTTCCACTCACATGATCAGGTAGTGCAGAACCCACAGATGATGCAGTTACGGCAAGTGCACTGAACTTTACATCCTGCTTCTCAGTTCCCATCCTCACAGCCCACCCCTGCGTTCTGTCCATTTCTCATGAATAGCTTTCCTCCCCTTCTCAGTCCCCTCTAATATTTGCTAGAATGTCAGCAAAAGAGAGAAAGAGAGAGAATAAATACATCCCTTGTAAATATCATTGGCATTTACACATCCAAAGCAGAGGATTTACCTCCCGGAAGTGGTCCCCTCAGGAGACAGATGCTGCCCATCTCACCATCCTAGGATAGCTTTTTTTTTCCTTTTCTTTCTTTCTTTCTTTCTTTCTTTCTTTCTTTCTTTCTTTCTTTCTTTCTTTCTTTCTTTCTCTTTCTTTCTTTCTTTCCTTCTTTCCTTCCTTCCTTCCTTCCTTCCTTCCTTCCTTCCTTCCTTCCTTCCTTCCTTCCTTCCTTCCTTCCTTCCTTTCTTCCTTCTTTCTTTCTCTCTCTCTCTTTTCTTTCTCTCTTTTCTTTCTCTCTTTCTTTCTTTCTCTCTTTCTCTCTCTCTTTCTCTCTCTCTTTCTTTCTTTCTTTCTTTCTCTTTCTCTCTTCATTCCCTTGATAGACAAATGTGTCCTGAGCCACCGTGATGCCCAACTCCAGGAAGCAGCGCTCTCAGGGCCTTCTAGATAAATTGTGATCCTTGGAATTGTGCTATAGGAATTCAGCTCTAGTGGCACCGAGCCTGAATGGTGCCCTTGGAATGGGGTGATGCAACAGGGTGACAGCTGCTGGAGGACAGGCTGGGACCAGCCCCAGCTGGATGTTGGAAATACGCAAGTGAAAACATAAGATTCTCACATTGGAGTAGGTCACTCTCTTTGGAGAGAAGCAGATACAAACCATCATTATAAAACAAAGAAGTTCCACACCAGTCTGTATACCAGCCACTGGGGGGAACAACTGATTTGCAAAAAAAAGTTCCAAAAGATTTCAGGGATGAGGGCAGGGCCTGGGGTGGAGAGAAGCCATTAGACCCTGTCCTTAGATGAAGAAAGACAATTTTGGCACTGTATTAGTTTCCTGTGGCTGCTGTGATGAATTACTACAAATGTGGTGATTTAAAGTGTGGACTTAAAGGGGCCACATGCACTGACAGGGTAGCTCAGTTGGTTAGAGCATTGTCCCGATACATCAAGGTTGCGGGTTCAATCGCTGGTCAGGGAACATATAAGAATCAAGCAATGAATGCGTAAATTAGTGGAACAACAAATCAACGTCTCTCTCTCCCTCCCTCTCTCCTCCCTTTTTCTCTCTTTCTCTTCTCTATAATTAATAAATAAGAATAAGAAAAAAGAAAAGGGGCCACATGCTAAACCTGACAAGAGGCCTGTACGATGGCCTTACAAACTCAGAGAGAACAAGTAGCCACATAGGATGGTCTGAACATTAAAACTATTGTACTAACTAAAGGCGAGTCACAACTGGTAGTCACATCCTAGTTCTATAGCTTCCTTGACAAAGGTTAGTCTTTGCCTTAAGTACGCATGTCTATTCTCTCTTGGCATCAAAGATAACATACTTTGGAGTTATCTTCCTTTCTAGACCCCTCAGGGTGTATCCACTGCACCAGAACAGGAGACCACAAACCCTTCATTTTATCTTGTTCCCCCGAATACCATCTGCACGTGCTATAAATGGTAATTATTAACTATCCTCTACCCACCAATGTAAAAGAAGTATGTGCTTCCTTGTTTTACTTGTTATCCAATCCCAGAGATCTCCCCACCTTGCCTTCTCCCACCCCCTTAAACCAGCACCCATGGATTTCATGTACCCCCTTTGTCTCCTCCCTTGAGTCTAATGTATAAAATAAGCTGCCAAACTTTCATTTCCCAGAGCGTTTTCTCAATTCCTTGAGATTTTTACTTCCTGGCAATTGTCAGTTCGGTTCAAATAAACTCATAAAAATTCTCTACAGGTTTGGACGTTTCTTACATAACAAAAATAACACAAATTTATTCTCTTACTGCTCTGGAAGCCAGAAACCCCAAATCAGTTTCACTGGGCCAAAATCAAGGCATCAGCCGACCTCCACTCCCTCCAGAGGCTCTAAGGGAAAATCTGTTCCTTACCTCCTCCAACTTCTAGTGGCCACCAGCATTTCTTGGCTTGTGGCAGCATCACACCTACCTTCAGTGCAAACATCTTCAAATCTCTTACTGCTTTATCTTCACATTGCCTTCTCTTTTGTGTGATACAATCTGCTTCAGCCTCCCTTTTATAAGAATATAGCTGATTGCATTTAGGTTCAACCTGGATAATCTAGGAAAATCTCCCCATCTGAAAATGCTTAACTAAATCACATCTGCAAATCTGCAAAGGCCTCTGTCTCCTGACTTTCTATTTATTTATTTTTATTATTATTATTATTTTTTTTGCCATGGACAGTAATATCCACAATCCAGGGATTGGGACATGGCTAATTTGGGAACCATTATTTGGGCAACCATGGGCAGACAGAGTAGAGAGAGGCCATTCCAGGTGGGACACCCAGCAAAAAAGAGGCAAGGAAGCAAGAAAAACTACAGAATGTTCAGGTACTGGAGGGAGTCTGAGTGGCCTGGACATGTCAGGGCACAGGGCCTTTGGCTAGAGCTGTGTCACATGGGGAGAGCCACTGGAGCTTTGGGTGCCACTGACAGGAGGGCGGGCCCAGGCAAGAGGGGTGGTTGACCTTTCCCAGCAGGGGAGGGACTCGTCAGTTATGCCCGTTAGAAAGATCCTGTCCCTGCAAAGAGGAAGACTGCAGGCGGGGACTTCTTCGGGAAAGCCAGTAGAGAGAAGGACCAAGCCTGCCTTGGTGGGGTGGCAGTGACGATGGGAGACTGGCGGGGCGGGGGGCGGGGCAGGATTGAAAACTATGGAAGAGGTAGGATTCGATTAAGACAGGGGGGTGGATGAGGGAGAGGAAGTGTAAGGTTTTGAAAATCAGTGGGATTGTCTTTCCATCTGGTGTATCTTAACAGAGGCCAAAAGGATGGTGCAGGGGCTGCCAGGACTAGGGCAGTGCTGGGTATTTAAGTCTTTCAGCGAACTTCCCCCTGTGCGGGTCGTGACTCAGTTCTGGGCCATCTCCTGAGCAGCCTTTGTTGGAGGCTCGGACAGGAAGCTCTCCCGCAGGCAGGTGTGCCAGGGCCAGCCACACCCCCCCAGGTGTAATCAGGCTGATTCACCCTGAGACACTTCCTAGGGTGGGGCTGCTTGCCCCCGGCTTCTGATCTGGTGTCAGAGAAGCCTCAGGCCCTCTGTGACTCAGCAGCCTGTTGGAAAGAAGCTCCGATTCGCTGATTCGCTGCTCTCAGGGCAGGTCCATCGTCTCAGCCAGCAATCCTGTGCAATTTTCTCTTGCAAATTCTTAGCGCTACATTAGTTCTGTGACCTTGAGCTAGTAGCAACCTCTCTGTGCTTCAATTTGTTCCTCTATGAATTGGGGAAATACTAGTACCTACCCCCAGAGAGTTGTTGTGAAGGTTAAATGAGCGCTGTGAAGGGCTAACATAGTACCCGGCACACAGGTTACGTGCTACCTGCACTTCAGGGATGCTGAAGATGTGACGTTGGGACTGGGGGAGGCAGAGACTTGGGTCTGAATCTCAGCTTTACAACCCCCTCCCCCAAGCAACCTGGGGCAAGTTTCTTAAGCGTTCTGAACTCCGATTGTGGAGATTAAATGAAATAAGGCAACACCATTCAGCACTTTACCTGGCCTCTGACTAGGTGAATAGAAAGAATCCTTAGAGAAGTTGGGCCTTCTCAAGCCCCGCCATGGGAGACTCCAGAGTGGGGCCCTGAAGGGACTCCTGAGCTCACGGCAGCCAGGCAGTAGAAGGCACGGTGTGGTGTAGGAGCCGGTATCCGCGTGTGGCACACATGTGCGCTGCCCATAGGCCCAACACACACACAGGTGAGCGTCACCTCCAGCCCCAGGACATGCCTGCAAGTTCACTCCACAGCCAGGAGGTCACTCTGCATTCCATGACTGAGGCTGAGTACCACTAGGCAGAGTTTGCAAACTGATGGCCCCTAGGGCTGCACTTGACCTGTAGACATTTGTCCTCACTGGGTTTAAAAAAGGAGGTTTCCATAAGGGAATTGCACAAAAGAACCCAAATTTCTAATTTTCTAGCAGAATCACAGGAGCTAGTAAAGCTAGACCCATATCCCTTCATGGTGAGGACCCGCTGAAGCCACAAGTCATAAAGTGTGTGCGTTTCCAGCTCATCCAACACCTCTCGGGCCCTGCGGGGGTCTGAGTTCCGGAGACTGCACGGCCCTTAAGTGCACTGGATTTGAGCTCTGGCCCTGCCTCCCTGGACAACTTACAACCTCTCTAAGCCTCAGTTTCTTCATGTGTACAATGAGTCTAACAACAGTACCGCCCTCAGACAGCTGTTAGGAGGGTGAAGTTAGGTAATACAAGTAAAGCCCTTCGCGCCTGTCACTTGGTGAGCATTCCTTACTTTCCAGCTATGCCGTTACTATTGCTTCTGGTACCAGTTCATGATGTTGGGATCAAAGCCGACCTCTGTGGAGACTGGAAGGGACTGTCCTTAATTTGGATGGCTTGTTTATTTCAGGTCTCACCCCTGCCAGCTGAAAACCCCTGGGGACCACACAGTAGGGACCAAACTCTGTTCCCTGACCTGATGTTTCCAAGTGTATACGTGATGACCACCCAGTCTTCCAATGCACATACT